>QAXK01004509.1:0-54483 GCA_004335735.1 Chlorella sp. KRBP | reverse complement strand
GAGGTCGACGAGCAGGTCCTCGCAGTCCTCGCCGGCACACACCCGCAGCCGGTCGACCTCGTCCGCGCGGATGACGTCGACGAGCGCCATCCCGACCTCGACGGCGATGCGCTGGGCGATGGGCGCGTCGTCCGAGGTCGCGTGCACGTGCCACCCGATGTCGCCGTGCCGGACCAGCCGGGGGAGCGCCCCGCCCTCGGCGAGCAGGGCGTTGACCTCCTCGACGAGCGGCTCGTCGCGCAGGGACCAGAGGCGGCGCAGGCGGGGGCGCAGTGCCCGGAGCGCCTCGAGCTCGGCGACGGAGGACGGCCGGCGCCCGGTCCATCCCCACCGGTCGAACCACGCGCGGAGCGCGGCGAGGTCGGGCAGCTCCTCGCGGTCCTCGTCGCCGAGGCCCGGCCCGGTGTTCGCGACCGCGGCGGCGTGGCTGAGCGTCAGGTCTGTGTCAGCAGTGAAAAGCATCTTGACTCCTGACAGCTCGAGGGCCTAGCGTCATGACCGTCATCATACGTCGGTCCTTACACGAGGACCCGGAGCCGGAGGTCGTCGTGGTCGACGCGGTGCGCAGGACGATCGGCGTCGGGCTGGTCGCGCTCGTGCTCTCGAGCGCGGCGTTCGGCACCTCCGGACCCTTCGCCAAGGCGCTCATCGAGGCCGGTTGGTCGCCGGGCGCGGTCGTCCTCCTCCGGATCGCGGGCGCCGCCGCCCTGCTCCTCCCCGTCGGGCTGTGGCAGGTCCGGCACCGACTGCGCGCCGTCGTCCGCGAGCTGCCGCTCGCCGCCGGCTACGGGTGCCTGGCCGTGGCGGCCGCCCAGCTCGGGTACTTCCAGGCCGTCGAGCGGCTCGCCGTCGGGGTCGCCCTGCTCATCGAGTACCTCGGCATCGTCCTCGTCGTCCTCTGCGTCTGGGCCCTCACCCGGCGCCGGCCGCACCGGCTCACCGGCCTCGGCATCGTGCTCGCCCTCGTCGGGCTGGCCCTCGTCCTCGACGTCACGGGCCAGGCCACCCCCGACCTCGTCGGCGTCGCCTGGGGCCTGCTCGCCGCCACCGGCCTCGCCGGGCACTACGTGCTCGCCGCGCGCGAGACCGCCCTGCCGCCGTTCACCTTCGCCGCCCTCGGGCTGGCCGCGGGCGCGCTCGTCCTCGCCGTGCTCGGGGCCACCGGGGTGCTCCCGATGGAGGTCGGCGCCGCGAGCGTCGACGTCGCCGGTCGCGCCACCCCCGCGTGGCTGGCCCTCGCCGAGCTCGTCGTCGTGGCCGCCGCGGTGGCCTACGTCCTCGGGGTGCTGGGCGCCCGCCACCTCGGCTCGACCCTCGCCTCGTTCGTCGGGCTCACCGAGGTCCTCTTCGCCGTGCTCTTCGCCTGGCTCGTCCTCGGCGAGCTGCCCGGTGCGTGGCAGCTGGTCGGCGGTGTCGTCATCCTCGCGGGGGTCGTGGCCGTCCGGCTGGGCGAGCGGGCCCAGGCCGGGGAGACGGCGCCGACGGGCGCCGATTTCGACCTTCCGTCGCCCGTCGCCTAGACTCTCGGGGTTGCCTCGGCGAGGGACGTCGCACCGGACGAAGGAGTCCGGCCGGGCCGCAGGGCCCGCGACCATCCGTGATCGACGCTGGCGGTACGCAGGCCCCCGGGTCCGCGGGCCGTTCGCGCGCCGGTTCGGTGCCACGTCCCGCGTCGAGGACGCACAGACCGTTCCCCGACCCACCCCCAGGAGTTCCCCGTGTCCGACAACACCAAGCTCGTCGCCGAGCAGCGCACCCAGTTCGGCAAGGGCGCCGCGCGCAAGATCCGCCGCGACCACAAGATCCCCGCCGTCATGTACGGCCACGGCACCGACCCGGTCCACATCACCCTCCCGGGCCACGAGTCGATGCTCGCCCTCAAGCACACGAACGCCCTCCTGACGCTCGTCATCGACGGCAAGGAGCACCTGGCGCTCGCCAAGGACGTGCAGCGCGACCCGCTCAAGCCGGTCATCGAGCACGTCGACCTCGTCGTCGTCCGCAAGGGCGAGAAGGTCACCGTCGAGGTCGCCGTCCACCTCGAGGGCGAGGCCGCCCCGGAGACCGTCGTCACCACCGTCATGGGCACCGTCGAGCTCGAGGTCGAGGCGACCAACATCCCCGAGAACCTCACCCACTCGATCGAGGGCGCCGAGGTCGGCACCCAGGTCCTCGCCTCCGAGCTGACCCTGCCCGCCGGCGCCACCCTGGTCACCGACCCGGAGGCCCTGGTCGTCAACATCACCCAGCAGATCACGGCCGAGGAGCTCGAGGCCGAGCTCGAGGAGGCCGAGGCCGAGGCCGGCATCGAGCGCGAGGAGTCCGACGAGGAGGCCGCCGAGGCCGCCGAGGGCGAGTCGGCCGAGGGCGAGTCCGCCGAGGGCGAGCAGGAGAAGTCCTCCGACGAGGGCTGACCCACCACGCACCCCGCGACGGGGCCCGGTCCGCACGGACCGGGCCCCGTCGTCGTGCTCCGGGCCGACCGCCGGCGCCGCCCCGGCCCGCTGCGGCCGGTCGGGCGCCGGATGGCATGATCGTCGCCGTGACCGACTCCGGACCCTGGCTCGTCGTCGGCCTCGGCAACCCCGGGCCGCAGTACGCCGGCAACCGCCACAACGTCGGGGCGATGGTCGTCGACGAGCTGACGCGGCGCTCCGGCACGAGCCTGCGCACCCACAAGGCGCGGGCCCACGCCGCCCAGGTGCGCATCGGCACCGGTCCCGGGGGCGTCCCGGGTCCGGCGGCGGTCGTCGCGGTCCCGTCCTGCTACATGAACGAGTCCGGCGGACCGGTCAAGGCGCTGCTCTCCTTCTTCTCGGTCCCCGCCGAACGGCTCGTCGTGGTCCACGACGAGCTCGACCTCGAGGCGGGTACGGTCCGCCTGAAACGCGGTGGGGGAGAGGGCGGTCACAACGGCCTGCGCTCCATCTCGTCCTCGCTCGGCACCAAGGACTACCACCGGGTGCGGGTCGGCATCGGCCGTCCGCCGGGTCGGATGGACCCCGCCGACTTCGTCCTGCGCGACTTCTCCCCGACCGAGCGCAAGGACCTGCCGTTCCTCCTCGACGACGCGGCCGACGCGGTCGAGCAGCTCGTGACGCTCGGCCTGCTCGAGGCCCAGCAGCGGGTGCACGCGCCCCGCTGACCCCGGGTCCGCCCTCCCTCGCCGGCTCCGGGACTAACACGCCCTGAGCGCGCGCGGGGGCAATTCGGCACGAGTTTCTCCGAAAGCACTATGCGGGTGGGTCCGTTGTGCCTAGACTCCGTCCCACAACGCCGTACCGGGTGCAGGGCTCGGGACGACGTGAAGAACGGCGGAGATGCCGGCCGGATTGCAGGGGTCCGACGTCATCGTCTCTCTTCGAACACCAACGTTGATTGCAGGGGTCGACGGTTCGATGAGCATTGCTCAAGGTACTGGCGCGCGCCCGTGGGTCACCCCACGGGGAGCAGCGCACATTGATCTGGCCAGCTACGGCCACGCCCGGGTCAAGACCGGGCTCTCCGCGTGGGAGCGCGCGCACCGGCGCTCCGTCGTCGTCGTCGACGCCGGAGCCGCGGTCGTCGGCACGCTCGCCGGCCTCGTCGGCCGCGACGCCATCTTCGGAGACCGCATCGGGCTCTGGGGGTCCCCCGAGACCGTCCGGCTGACGCTCCTCGTCGCGGCCCTGGCCTGGATCGCGCTCCTCGCCCGCAACGGCGCCTACGCCACGCGCTACGTCGGCGCGGGCAGCGAGGAGTACCGGGCCGTCACCCGCTCGGCGGTGGGCCTGCTCGCCGTCGTCGGCGTCGCCTCCTTCGCCTTCCAGCTCGAGTTCTCGCGCGGGGTGCTGCTGCTCTCCGTGCCGGCGATGACGGCCACCACCCTCCTCGGTCGCTACGCGGTCCGGCGCCGGCTGGCCCGCCAGCGCATGGCCGGGATGCACCTGCGCCCCACCCTCGTCGTGGGTGACGCCCGCGCGGCCCTCGACGTCGCGCACCGCATCGAGACCGACCCCGCCACCACCGGCATGCAGGTCGCGGCCATCTGCGTCAGCGACCTCCACGACCCGGTCCTCGCGGCCGAGGACAGCACCGGGGTCCTCGTCGTCGGCACCGAGGCCGACACCCTGGAGGTCGTCGACCGCCTCGGCATCGCCGCGGTCGCCGTCGCGAGCAGCCCGACGATGGCCGGCCACGCGCTGCGCCGCCTCGGCTGGGCCCTCGAGCAGCGCGACGTCGACCTGCTCGTCGCCCCCGGTGTCGTCGAGGTCGCGGGTCCCCGGCTCACGATGCGCCGCGCCGCCGGCCTCCCGATGCTCCACGTCGAGCGCCCCGTCCAGAGCGGGTGGCGCTACGGCACCAAGCTCCTCGCGGACCGGGTCCTCGGGGCCACCGCGCTCCTCGTGCTCAGCCCCGTCCTCCTCGCGCTCGCCCTCCTCGTGCGCCGCGACTCCCCGGGCCCGGCGCTCTTCCGCCAGGACCGCATCGGCGAGGGCGGCCGCGTCTTCTCGATGTACAAGTTCCGCACGATGGTCGTCGACGCCGAGGCCCGCCTCGCCGAGCTCGCCGAGCAGAGCGAGGGCAACGACGTCCTCTTCAAGATGCGCCGCGACCCCCGGATCACCCGGGTCGGCGAGGTGCTGCGGCGCTTCTCCCTCGACGAGCTGCCCCAGCTCATCAACGTCGTCCGCGGCGAGATGTCCCTCGTCGGGCCGCGCCCGCCGCTGGCCGCCGAGGTCGACCGGTACGAGAGCGACGCCGTCCGCCGGCTGCGGGTCCGCCCGGGCATGACCGGCCTGTGGCAGGTCTCCGGCCGCAGCGACCTGTCCTGGCTCGACTCGGTGCGCCTCGACCTCTGGTACGTCGACAACTGGTCGCTCGCCCTCGACGGCCAGATCCTCCTGCGCACGGTGCAGGCCGTCGCCCGCGGTCGCGGGGCCTACTGATGGCCCGCCGGGCTCCCCACGTCCCCCCGCCGCGAGGCCGGTCCGTCGCCACGCCGACCACCGCGCCCGACCCCCACAGCAGCCAGAGAGGCCAGTCGTCGTGACCAGTCCCCACCAGTACCAGCTGAGCCACCTGCGCACGCTGGAGGCCGAGGCGATCTACATCATGCGCGAGGTCGTCGCCGAGTTCGAGCGGCCCGTGCTGCTCTTCTCCGGCGGCAAGGACTCCATCGTCATGCTGGCCCTCGCCGAGCGGGCCTTCCGGCCGGCGAAGGTCCCCTTCCCGGTCCTCCACGTCGACACCGGCCACAACTTCCCCGAGGTGCTCGAGTTCCGCGACCGCCGGGTCCGTGAGCTCGGGGTGACGATGCACGTCGCCTCGGTCCAGGACGCCATCGACGCCGGCACGGTCTCCCAGCCTCCGGACGGCACGCGCAACCGGATCCAGACGCCGGTGCTCCTCGACGCCCTCGAGCGCGGCGGCTACACGGCGGTCTTCGGCGGGGCCCGACGCGACGAGGACAAGGCCCGCGCCAAGGAGCGGATCTTCTCCTTCCGCGACGACTTCGGCCAGTGGGACCCCAAGAACCAGCGTCCCGAGCTGTGGAGCCTGTTCAACGGCCGGATCCACCAGGGCGAGAGCATCCGCGTCTTCCCGCTGTCCAACTGGACCGAGCTCGACATCTGGCACTACATCCAGCACCACCAGATCGACCTGCCGTCGATCTACTTCGCGCACGACCGCGAGGTCGTCGACCGCGGCGGGATGCTCTACGCCGTCAACGAGTTCATCCAGCCCCGTCGCGGCGAGCTCGTCGAGAAGCGCCGGGTGCGCTACCGCACCGTCGGCGACGCGAGCCTCACCGCGGCGGTCGAGAGCGACGCCGACACCGTGGCCGCCGTCATCGAGGAGGTCGCGACCACCCGCGTCACCGAGCGCGGGGCCACTCGCGGGGACGACAAGTTCAGCGAGGCCTCCATGGAGGACCGCAAGCGAGAGGGCTACTTCTGATGGACATCCTGAGGTTCGCCACGGCCGGCTCGGTCGACGACGGCAAGAGCACCCTCATCGGTCGCCTCCTCTACGACACCAAGACCGTCTTCCAGGACCAGGTCGAGGCCGTCGAGCGGGTCAGCCGCGAGCGCGGTGAGGAGCACGTCAACCTCGCGCTGCTCACCGACGGCCTGCGCGCCGAGCGCGAGCAGGGCATCACCATCGACGTCGCCTACCGCTACTTCGCCACTCCCACCCGCAAGTTCATCATCGCCGACACCCCGGGGCACATCCAGTACACCCGGAACATGGTCACCGGTGCCTCCACCGCCGACCTCGCGCTCGTCCTCGTCGACGCGCGCAAGGGCCTCGTCGAGCAGAGCCGCCGGCACGCGTTCCTCGCGACGCTGCTCGAGGTGCCGCACCTCGTCCTCGTCGTCAACAAGATGGACCTCGTCGGCTGGGACGAGGCGGTCTACCAGCGGATCAAGGACGAGTTCACCGGCTTCGCGACCAAGCTGCGCGTCCCCGACCTCCAGGTGATCCCGGTGTCGGCGCTGCACGGAGACAACGTCGTCGACCGTTCGGCCAACACGCCCTGGTACACGGGCCCGACCCTGCTGCACCACCTCGAGAACGTCCACGTGGCCAGCGACCGCAACCTCATCGACGTCCGGTTCCCGGTCCAGTACGTCATCCGGCCGCACAGCGACGCCCACCACGACTACCGCGGCTACGCGGGCCAGGTCGCCGGCGGCGTGCTCAAGAAGGGCGACGACATCATGGTGCTGCCCTCGGGCTTCACCTCGCGGATCGCCTCGATCGAGACGCCCGACGGCGAGGTCGACGTCGCCTACCCGCCGATGTCGGTCACCGTGCGGCTCGAGGACGAGATCGACATCTCGCGCGGCGACATGATCTGCCGCCCGCACAACGCCCCGCAGGCCCTGCAGGACGTCGACGCGATGATCTGCTGGATGGACGAGTCCGCTCCGCTCCAGGTCGGCCGCAAGTACGCCGTCAAGCACACGACCCGCAGCGCGCGCGCCATCGTCAAGGAGCTGCAGTACCGCCTCGACGTCAACACGCTGCACCGCGACGACGCCTCGAACGGTCTGTCGCTCAACGAGATCGGGCGCATCCGGATGCGTACCACGGTGCCGCTGCTCTGCGACGAGTACGGGCGCAACCGGACGACCGGCGGCTTCGTCCTCATCGACGAGGCCACCAACCGCACCGTCGGTGCCGGCATGATCGCCGGGAGGGCCTGAGATGGCGTTGTTCAGGCTCCAGGACGGCGCGGCCACCGGGCCGTCCCGCTCCCTCGTCCCGGGCTCCGGGGCGCGGGACGCGGCCCGACCGGCCACCCGCAGGTCCGGGCGCAGCAGGAGGCGTCCCGGGCCGCTCCGGGTGGCGATGATCGGCCAGAAGGGCGTGCCCGCCACCTACGGCGGTGTCGAGCACCACGTCGAGCAGGTCGGGCGACGCCTCGCCGAGCGCGACGACGTCGAGGTCACCGTCTACTGCCGCCGCGCCTACGGCACCGACGGCGGCCGCGAGCACCAGGGCATGCGCCTCGTGTACACGCCCACGGTGGCGAGCAAGCACCTCGAGGCGATCTCGCACAGCCTCACCTCCACGGTGCACGCCCTCTTCTCCGGCGCCGACGTCGTCCACTACCACGCGCTCGGCCCGGGCCTCGCGGCCCCGCTCGTGCGCTACCTGACCCGCGGCAAGGTCGTGCTCACGGTGCACGGCCTCGACCACGAGCGGGCCAAGTGGAAGGGCCCGGCCAGCCAGGTCCTCGACGTCGCGCACCGGATGAGCGGGCACGTCCCGCACGCCGTCGTCACCGTGAGCCGGGCCCTCACCGAGCACTACGAGGAGCGCTTCGGCTGCCACCCCTCGTACGTGCCGAACGGGGTGCCCGAGCCCGTCCACGCGCCGGTCCCCGAGCGGCTGCGCACCGAGTTCGGCCTCGAGGCGGGCAAGTACGTCCTCTACGTCGGACGCATCGTCCCCGAGAAGCGCCCCGACCTGCTCGTCGAGGCCGCGGCCGCGCTGCCCGACGACGTCAAGGTCGTGCTCGTCGGGGGCTCCTCGTTCAGCGAGGACTACCTCGCCGAGGTCACCGCCCTCGCCGGCGGCGACCCCCGCGTCGTCATGCCCGGCTTCCTCTACAAGGACGAGCTCGCCGGGGTCTACAGCAACGCCGCCGTCTTCGTCCAGCCCTCCGACCTCGAGGGCCTCCCGCTGACCCTCCTCGAGGCGGCGTCCTACGGGGTCCCGGTGCTCGCCAGCGACATCGCACCGCACGAGGAGATCCTCTCCGGCTGCGACTGCGGCGCGCACCGCACCTTCCCGCAGGGGGACGGTGCCGCGCTCGCCCGCGAGCTCGTCGCCATGCTCCACGACCGTGAGGTCCTGCGCGAGCAGGCCTCCGGCGAGGCGGGGCGTCTCGTCGCCCCGTACCGCTGGTCCACCGCCGTCGACGCCCTCGTCGACGTCTACCGCGCCGTCACCGGGACCGCCAGCCCGGCCGCGACGCCCACGGGAGGCCGGGCCGTCGGCTCGCACCCTCTCCCCGTCCCGTCGCTGATCGACTGAGGAGCCACTCCATGTTCGCGCACGCCCTCTCGCACCGTCCCCGGCCCGGCCGGGTCCGGTCCCTCGCCACCGGCGCGGCCACGCTGGCCCTCGTGGTCACCTCGGCGCTCGTCGCCCCGGTGGCCCAGGCCGACGACCCGGCCCTGTCGCTCTCGCCGACGGCCGACACCTCGGTGTGGAGCACGAACGGCCGCGTCATGGACATCGCGGTCGTCGGCAACCGGGCCATCCTCGGCGGCGGCTTCGACTACGTCGGCCCGACGGTCGGCCACGCCGCCCGCACCGACGCCACGACGGGCGCCATGCTCGGCTCGCGCTACCTCGTCACCGGTGACGTCTTCGCGACCATCCCGGACGGCGCGGGCGGCTGGTACCTCGGCGGCGACTTCAGCGAGGTGAGCGGCAGCTACCGTCGCAGCGTCGCGCACGTCAAGGCCGACGGGACCCTCGACAAGGCGTTCAACGCCCAGGTCAACGGCCCCGTGCGGGCGCTCGCCCTCGTCGGCGGCCGGCTCGTCATCGGCGGCAAGTTCACCAAGGCCGGTGGCATCACGGTGAGCAACCTCGCGGCCGTCGACGCCACCGGCGTCGCGGTGCCCGGTTGGACCGGCACCGCCAACAACCAGGTCAACGCCCTGCTGACCGTCGGCGACAAGGTCTACGTCGGCGGCCAGTTCACGAGCCTCAACGGCGCCTCGCGCCGCTACCTGGCCCGTCTCAACGGGGCCACCGGCACCACCGACACCGTCTTCAGCGGCCAGACCTTCTCGCTCGTGCGGGCCCTGGCCACCAACCCCGACGGCTCGCTCCTCTACGTCGGCGGTGACTTCACGAGCGTCTCCTCGCGCTTCGTGGGCAGCACGGCCCGCGGCCGGGCGGCGGCCTTCACGACCGCCTTCGGTGACGTCCAGACCTGGAACCCCAACGCCAACGCCGCGGTGCGCACCTTCGCGGTCAACCCGACCACCGGCGTCGTCCACCTCGGCGGCCTGTTCACGACCGTCGGCGGCCAAGCCCGCACCGCGGTGGCCACGGTCACCTCGGCCGGTGCCCTGACCGCCCTCGACCTCGGCATCACCGCGGCCCGCTGCCCGCACGACACGAAGTCCGTGTACAGCCTGCCGACCTGCCCGAACGACGTGAACGCCCTGAGCCTGTCGGGTGACAAGCTCCTCGTCGGCGGCCAGTTCGGCCAGGTCCTCGGCCAGCCGCGGCACCACGCGGCCGAGATCGACCTCTCCGGCACGACGCTCACCGGGTGGAACCCCGTGCCCGGCAACGCCGTGTACTCCCTCCTGCGCCTCGACGGCCAGGTCGTCATCGGCGGAGCGTTCACGAGCACCGGCGGTCTCATCCGCCGCGGCCTCGCGGTCATCGACCTGACCACCGGGCAGGCCGACCCGGGCTTCCAGGCCGACGTCGACCAGATGGTCAACGACATCGCCGTCGCCCCCGACGGCCTCACGGCCTACGTCGGTGGCGACTTCAAGGCCATCGGCGGGCAGGCCCGCAACAAGATCGCCCAGGTCGACGTCGTCACCGGGGCCGTCCAGAAGTTCAAGGCCGGCTTCAACAACACCGTCATCAAGGTCGCGGTCAACGGCACGAAGGTCTACGCCGGCGGCAAGTTCACCAAGGTCGGCTCGATCGCCCGCCTGCACACCGTGCGCCTCGACGGCGTCACCGGCAACGTCGACCCGACGTGGGTCGCCGACACCTGGGGCCCGGACGGCACGCTGCGCCAGAACGGCATGATCCAGGGCCTCGAGGCCTCGCCCGACGGCACGAAGGTCTACCTGTCCGGCCCCTTCACCACCGTCAACGGCGCCTCCGTCGCCGGCGGCATCGCGGTCGTCTCCGGCACCGACGGTGCACTCGACGCGCGGCGCCTCGGCGGTGTCCAGGGCTGCGGCTCGGTCGGTCCGTGGATCAACCGCATCTGGCTCTCGCCCGACGGCCAGCGGCTCTACGGCGGCGACGTCTGCCCGGACTTCATCTACAAGTGGGACGCGGTGAACCTCTCGACCCCCGAGCGGCCCACCGGCCTGCTGTGGCGCACCTGGTGCAACGGCGGCCTCCAGGGCTTCCTCGAGGTCAACGGCCGGGTCTACTACGGCTCGCACGGCGGCGACAAGGGCAACGGCGGCGTCTGCTCGGCCTACCCCGGTGGCCCGAACGTCGAACGCCAGCGGTTCGTCGTCTTCGACGCGGCGACGGCGGCGCTCAACGACTTCGCGCCGGAGTTCGACCAGCCGATGGGCGTGTGGTCCTTCGCGTCCGCCCCGCAGGGACTGCTCGTCGGCGGTGACTTCACCATCGCCGGCAACCGCAGCACCGTGGCCCAGGGCTTCGCCCTCTTCCGCGGCACGCCATGAGCACGCCGAGGGGGGGCCTCGCCGTCGCGGTCGCGGCGGGGCTGGTGGTCGCCCTGGCACCGTCGGCGAGCGCCGCCGTCTCCCCGACGCCGACGAGGACGTGGGGCGTCGACGGCCGGGTCTCGGCCCTGGTGAACACCACCCGTGGCGTCGTCGTGGGCGGCGACTTCGCGGCGGGGGTCTCACCCACCGGGGCGACGACGTCGCTGGGCAACGTCGGGCTGTGGAACCCGGCCACCGGCACCTTCGTCAGCTGGCCGGTCACGGTCACCGGCCAGGTGCTCGCCGTCGCCGTCTCCGGTGACACCGTCTACCTCGGCGGCAGCTTCAGCCGGGTCAACGGTGCGGCACGGGTCGACCTCGCGGCGGTCTCGCTCTCGACCGGGGCGCTGCTGCCGTGGCGGCCGGAGGTCGGTGGCGGGCAGGTCGAGGCGCTCGCGGCGGGCGGCGGCCAGGTCTACCTGGGGGGCAGCTTCACGTCGGTGCGGGACGGGTCGACCACCAGCGCCCGCTACCTCGCCCGCGTCTCCGCCGCCGGCACCCTCGACCGGACGTGGACGGGGTCCATCTCCCTCGCGGCCCGGGTCCGCGCCCTGCAGCTGGCGCCGAACGGCGCGCTGTACGTCGGCGGCGCCTTCGAGTCGGTGAACGGCACCTCGGCCTTCGGGCGCACCGTCAAGGTGGGCACCGGCACCCAGGCCACCGTCGACACCGGCTTCCGGTCGGGGCCGAACAACGGCCGCAACCGGTCCGAGGTGATCGACCTCTCCCTCTCCGGGTCCGACCTCCTCGTCGCCGCCGGTGGTGGCGGGGGCGGGTGCGCCCTGCAGAGCGCCACCACGGGCGCGACGCGCTGGACGATCCACACGAACGGGAACGTCCAGGCGGTGGCGGCCATCGGCACGAACGCCTACTGCGGCGGGCACTTCGGCGGGAGCACCGGCTTCGACGGCAAGCCGCGCCAGAAGATCGCCGAGGTCGTGCTCGCCAGCGGGACCGTCACCAGCTGGGCCCCGCGGGTCAACAGCCCGCTCGGCGTCTGGGCCCTCACGGCGACGAGCAGCGGGCTCGTGGCCGGTGGGGACTTCACGAAGATCGGGTCGACCCGCCAGCCGCACCTGGCCGTCTTCGGGAACCGGCCGTGAGGGCCGGCCGGCGGGCGTTCGCCACCGGGCTGGCGCTGGTCCTGACCCTCGCCGCCGCGCCGTCGGCGTCCGCCGCACCCGACGGTGCCGTGGAGTGGATGTCGCGCACCTGGGGCGTCGACGGACGCGTCTCCGAGCTCGTCCCCACCTCGGCGGGGATCGTCGTCGGGGGCTCGTTCAGCAGCGCCGTCGCCCCGTCCGGCGAGAGCCGGAGCGCGCGCGGGCTCGCGCTGTGGGACCCCGCGTCCGGGGCGTTCCGCACGTGGCCGGTCTCGGTCACGGGTGAGGTGCTCGCGGTCGCCGTCGACGGCGACACCGTCTACGTCGGGGGCGACTTCACCACCGTCAACGGCTCGTCGCGCCGCAACCTCGCGGCCGTCCGCCTCTCCACCGGCGCCCTGCTCCCGTGGTCACCGCGGGCCTTCGGCACCGTCGAGACCCTCGCCGTCAGCGGCGGCTCGGTCTACGCCGGAGGGGTGTTCACCGAGATCCAGGACGCCACCGCGACGACACCGGTCGGGCGGGTCGCCCGGATCGGCGCGGACGGGACCCTCGACCGCCCGTGGAGCGCCTCGATCGCGGCCGACGACCGGGTGAGGGTGCTGCTGCCCGCAGGGCCCTCGGGGATGTACATCGGGGGAGACTTCACGGCCCTGGGGGGATCGTCCGCGTACGGCCGGCTGGCCCGGATCGGCACCGGGGCCACCGCCGCCGTCGACACCTCGTTCCGTTCCGGCAGCAACAACAACTCCAGCCGCAGCCCGGTCTTCGACCTCGCCCTCGAGGGGAGCGCACTGCTCGTGGCCTCGGGCGGCGGTGGGGGCGGGTGCACGCGCCAGGACGCCGCCACCGGCCGCACGCAGTGGAGCCACCACGGCACCGGTGACGTCGTCGCCGTGCGCGTGCTCGGCGCCGACGTCTACTGCGGCGGCCACTTCAGCGGGGCGAGCTCGTTCGCGGGCCTGGACCGCTACAAGGCCGCGGAGGTGGACCTCGCCACCGGTGCCATCGGTGCCTGGGAGCCGCGGATCAACAGCGCGATGGGCGTGTGGGTCATGGCCGCCACCGACGACGGCCTCGTCGTGGGCGGCGACTTCACCCGCACGAGCGGCAACTACCAGCCGCACCTGGGGCAGTTCCGGGACCTGTCCGCACTGACACTGCCGGGTGCGCCCACCCAGCTCGACGGCGTGTCGGGAGACGGCAAGGTCACCCTGCAGTGGGCGCCCCCGGACACCGACGGCGGCGCCAAGGTCAGCCGCTACCTGGTGCTGCGGGCCACCGGGGACGGTGCGTTCGTCCAGGTCGGCAACACGGCCTCGAACTCGTTCTCCGACACCACGGTCACCAACGGGACCTCCTACCGCTACGCGGTGCGTGCCTCCACCTCGGTCGGGCCCGGGGCAGCCTCGGCACCGGTCACCGTCACCCCGATGGCGGGTCAGGTCTCCGCGCCCACGGTGCCCCGCTCGTTCGCGGTCACCGGCGGCTCGAGCGCGGTCCTCACCTGGCAGGAACCGGCCTCCGACGGCGGCTCGCCCGTCACCGGCTACCGGATCCACCGGGCCGTCGGCGGCGACGCCGAGGCGCTGCTGCGCACGGTCTCCGCGACGGCACGCAGCGCGGAGGACACCACCTGCCCGCTCAAGGCCACCTGCACGTACCGGATGTCGGCGGTGAACATCGCGGGCGAGGGCGCGCGCACCGGGGCGGTCTCGGTCGTCGGCACCACCGGTGTCCCCGGCACACCCGTCCTGCAGGCCACCCCCGGCCCGGGGGCGGCGGCGAGCCTCTCCTGGGCCGCTCCCAGCCCGGGTGCCGGTCCGATCACCCGGTACATCATCCTCCGCGACGGCGTCCGCCTCGCGACCACGAAGGCGACCGTGACGTCCTTCGTCGACAGCGGCCTCACCCGAGGCCGTGCGTACACCTACCAGGTCAGGGCGGTCAACGACTATGGCAACTCCCAGAACAGCGCTCCGGTGACGGTGACGATCCCGTGACCACCACCTCCCGTCTCCGCCTCGTCGTCGGGGTCGCGGTCGCGGCGCTGGCCGCGGGCGTCCTGGTCGCCCCCGCCGATGCCGCCTCGGGCGTCCTCAGCCCGCAGGTCTCCCACACCTGGGGGGTCAACGGCCGGGTCCTGGCCATCGAGCCCCTCGGGACCGAGGTGATCATCGGCGGCGACTTCACCTCGGTGCTCGACCCCGACGGCGTCCCGTACCCCGCCGGCCACGTCGCCCGGTACGACACCCTGACCGGGGCCTTCGACACGTCGTGGAACCCCGGTGTCGAGGGCGCGGTCACCTCGCTGTCGATCGACGGCGGCACCCTCTACGTCGGCGGCTCCTTCGGGCAGGTGGCCGGGCAGGCCCGCAAGTCCCTCGCCGCGCTCGACCTCACGACCGGTGCCCTCCAGCCGTGGCGGGTCGACACCGACTTCCAGGTCGACGACGTCGAGGCGCGCGACGGCTGGCTGTACGCCGCCGGCAACTTCACCCACCTCACCGACACCGACGGCCAGGTCGACCAGGCCTACCTCGCCCGGATCGGGACGGCCACCGGCCTCGTCGACCGGACGTGGAGCTTCGCGCTCGCCGGCCGGGCCCGCACGCTGCTCGCCCCGGCCGACCGCCCCGTCGTCTACGTCGGCGGGGACTTCACGGCCATCAACGGCTCCTCCCAGCTCGGCAAGCTCTCGGCCCTGTCGCGCACCTCGGCCACCGCCGACCCCGTCTTCCGCAGCGGCACGACGAACCTCACCAACCGGGCGCCGGCCCAGGACCTCGACCTGCGCGGCAACGACCTCCTCGTGGGCGCGGCCGGGTCCGGTGGCGGGTGCACGATGCTCGACGCCACGACGGGCGCCACGCGGTGGTCCAAGCACGCCACCGGCGACCTCGTCGGTGTCGCCTTCCACGGCACGAACGCCTACTGCGCCGGGCACTTCAGCGGCACCGCGTCCTTCGACAACCTCGACCGCTACAAGCTGGCCGCGGTCGACGTCCAGACCGGCACCGTCCAGCCGTTCGCCCCGGTGATCAACACCGCCCTGGGCGTCTGGTCCCTGGCCTCCACCTCCGACGTGCTCGTCGCCGGTGGGGAGTTCACGAAGGTCGACACCACCTCGCAGGCCCTCCTCGCCACCTTCCGCGACGTCGACGCGGTGACGCCGCCCGGCGTGGTGCGCAACCTCTCCGCCCGGCCCGGGTCGGCGCAGGCGCTGATCTCGTGGGCCACGCCGTCCACCGACGGCGGGTCGCCGATCACCCGGTACCGGGTGTTCCGCCGCGAGGGCGCGACGGCGCCGGTCGAGGTCGGTTCCACCACCCAGCGCTCGTTCGCGGACACCTCGGCCCGCAACGGTCGCACGTACCAGTACTCCGTGGTCGCCCCGAACGCCGTGGGTGACGGCCCCGTCTCCGCGGAGGTCTCGGCCACGCCGCAGGCCGGACTGGTCTCGGTGCCGTCGGTGCCGAGGACCTTCACGGCGAGCGCCGGGATCGGCACGGTCGCGCTGGCCTGGACGAACCCGGCCAGTGACGGCGGCAGCCCGGTCACCGCGATCCGGGTGCTGCGCGGGACGACTCCCGGGCAGGGCGAGCTCTACGCCGACCTGCCGCCGGGCACCACGTCGTACAGCGACGCCGGGGTGGTCCCCGGGACGCGGTACTACTACCAGATCGCCGCGGTCAACGGGATCGGCGTCGGACCGCTGACGACCGAGAAGTCGGCGGTGCCGAGCGACGGCGTGCCGTCCAAGCCGGTGCTCACCGTCACGACGGCGCCGGCCCGGGCGAACCTGTCCTGGACCGTCGCCAGCCAGGGTGGCGCGCCCGTGACGAAGTACATCGTCACCCGGGACGGGGTGCGGCTCGTCACGATCAACAGCGGGACGACGACCACGTACACCGACACGACGGCGCGCAGCGGCGTCACGTACCGCTACCAGGTCAAGGCGTTCAACGCGGTGGGGTGGTCGCCCTACTCCTCGACGGTCACCGTCACGATTCCCTGAGCAGGGGTGGTCTCCTGGTCCCTGCCTGCGGGACCACCCCAGGGGGGCATGCCCGCCCCGTGGGGCGGCCGTCCTCGGCCCGGCACCTGCCGGAGCCGTGGACGGTCGTCCCCGGGGCCGGGTGTGCGTCAGCCGCGGAAGGACCGACCACCCACGCGGTAGCGGTACCGGCCGAGCAGCGGCAGGGTGAGCAGCGTCCCCAGCGCGCGGTCGCGCCACGGCATCGCGGTGCGCCACTCGTCGTCGATCGCGAGGCGCACCGGGCCGGAGGAGTGCCGGTTGGGGTTGCCCGCGACCGTGTGCGTCGGCTCGAGCCGCACCGTGCCCTCGGCGGTGAACTCCGGTCCCGCGGAACGGCCCAGGCGGTCCAGGACGGTGCGGATGCTCTCCTCGGGGCGCTCGACGAAGTCCTCGTAGCGCAGCACGAGGTGCTCCGGACCGGCCGGGAACCAGCGGCCCAGCAGGGCGTACCAGACCGACCAGACGAGGGCGCTGCGCCAGATCTCGAGGCGCTGCATCGTCGCGCCGTCGTCGCGGTCGCCGGTCGGCTTGAGGCGGCGCCAGGACCACGCCCCGGCCCGCGGGTCGCGCACGACGGTGAGCATCGTCAGCTCGACGTCGGGGAGCCGGGTGAGCAACCGGGCGTAGAGCGGGCTCTTCGAGGAGTCGACGACGACGTCGACTCCCGGCAGGTCGGCGACCGCACGGTAGAGGCGGTGGATGGCGGCGTCGTGCCGGTGGTACGGCACGAGGGGGCGGCCGACGAGGCTGCGCGCCAAGCCGATCGGGATGCGCAGGATGCGCAGGCGGTGCAGCAGGTCCTCGTGGACGGCGACGGGGTCGGGCGGGCCGTCATCGCCGAAGGCGTCCTCGACGACGCGGGTCCACACCGGGCACTCGCTGAACGGCCGCCCGCAGCCGCAGCGGTGGTCCTGGTCGAAGCCGCGCTCCCAGGCGTAGCGCAGCTCGCCGGCGGCGAAGACCCCCGGGGACTGCCCGAGGATCGTGCTGACGATGGTCGTGCCGGAGCGTCCGGCACCGCCGACGAACAGGACACGGATGGGACGGCGGGTGCCGGGTTCGCCGACGGGTGGCCTCACGCGGGGACCTCGGCGGCGGACCGGCGCAGGGCGGCGTCGCGGTAGGCGGCGTCCAGGCCGGCGAGGTGCCCGGTGGCCGAGAACTCCGCGGCGACGAGCTCGGCGGCCCGCAGCCCCATCGTGTGGGCGCCGCCGGTGTCGGCGAGCACCGCGGTGAGCGCCGCGGCCAGCGCCTCGGGCTGCTCGGCGGGCACGAGGCGGCCGGTGACCCCCTCGGAGACGAGCTCCGGGAGCCCGCCGAGGTCGGTGGAGACGACCGGGACGGCGAGGGCGAAGGACTCGAGCACCGACAGCGGCTGGTTCTCGTGCCACCGCGAGGGGACGACGGTCGCGACGCACGAGGCGACGAGGGCGTGCAGCTCGGCCGCGGGAAGCCGCCCGTGGAACCGCACCCGACCCGGGGCGACGGAGTCGGCGAGCTCGCGCAGGTCGGCGGCCAGCGGGCCGTCCCCGGCGACGTGCAGCACGGAGTCCCCGGGGACGGAGGCCATCGCCCGCACGGCGACGTCGACGCCCTTCTCGTGGCTGAGCCGCCCCGCCACCACGAGGTCGCGACCGGGGCCCGTGGCCGGGCGGCCAGCGGGGTCGACGACGTTGTGCAGCACCCTGATCCGGTCTGCGGCCACGCCCGAACGCTGCACGACCTCGGCGAGGAAGCGGCTGGGGCTGAGGAAGAGGTCGACACCGTCCCAGGCGCCGGTGGCCCGGTGGATGCCCGACTCGAGCGCGAGCACCGCGCTGGCGCCGAGGGACCCGCCCTTGCACCGCCGGCGCACGGCGTGCCAGGTCCCGGCCCCGACGCAGTCCTGGCACGGGGCGCCGTCGGCGAGCAGCTGGTAGCTCGGGCAGGCCAGCTTGTAGTCGTGCAGCGTCATGACGCTCGGCACGTCGGCCGCGGCCACGGCGGCGACGACCGACGGCGAGAGCTGGTGGTAGACGTTGTGGAAGTGCACGACGTCGGGCTCGAAGCGGGCCAGGGCGCGCTCGATGCCGGTGCGGCTCCCGGGCGACCAGACCATCCGCGCCGCGGCGGCGACGCCGCTCAGACCGCCGGGGGCGGGGTCGAGCTCGACGTGCGAGGCGAAGGTGTCGGCGAGGGGGAGCCCCGGAGGGTCGTCGGGGTGGCGCATGCCCCAGACGGCGACCTCGTCGCCGCGGGCGGACTGGAGCGCGCCGACGTCGAGCATGTACCCCTCGGCGCCACCGCGTCGATGGAGGAACTTGTTGACGTGCAGGACTCGCATGGTCACCGCCCCTTCGGATCGTCGCCCAATCTACTGCCCGCGCGAGGTCCCGTCCGACGGTCGTCCAATCCCGGGGGACCGCTGAAACGCGGGGGTCGCGCGGCTACGATGGATGCACCCGGGCGGAGCGCCGGCCCGGGGACACAGAGGCCATCCTCCGGGAGGATCGATGCAGGGGACCATCCGGCGCGGGATCCGTCGCAGGCTCCGTCGTGCCGTCACGTGGCGGCCGCGGCATGCCGGCACCGAGACCGTCGACATCGCCGCGCTCGTCGCGCCGATGCGCCTCGACGTGCTCGTCCGGGCCCGCTTCCTCGACTGGCTCGAGCCGCGCCTCGACACCGACCCCGCGGCACTCGCCCGCGAGGCCGCCGGCGAGCCGTACGCCGCGTGGTTCCGGCACGTCGAGGTCGCCCGGTTCCGCCCGCACCTCGCCACCGACCCCGCGGCGTACGACGTCGTCTTCGCCGACCGCGTGCAGCGCACGGCGGTGCTGCTGCGCTCCTACCTCGAGCGAGGGTTCGACGCCGCCCACCCCGTGACCCTGCGCTCCACGTCGCGCCCCCGGCCCGCCGACTCCGGGCTGCTCGTCGACAAGACCCTCCACGTCGGCGACGGCGGCCACCGCCTCGCGCTGCTCCTGCGCGACGGCCGCCCGCTGCTCCCCGAGATGTACGTCGTCGACCCGCGCCCGATGCCGGTGCTGGACAACACGACCCTCCTCGTGTCGCGCCTCGAGGTCCCCTCCGACGAGTACGCCGCCTTCCTCGCGCCCCGGTACGCCGGCCGGCCGGTGTCCTCGCTCGCCGAGCTCGAGGCGGTCGTCGCCGCGGAGCGCCCGGAGCTGGTCGCCGAGCTGGGCGCGGTCACCCGGGCACACCTCTCGGCGGGGGTGCGGCCCTGATGGCCCGCGGAGACCTGCTCGACCGCTGGAGCGCGCCGCCCACGGGCCCCGAGTCCGGCCCGCGGTACCTGCTGAGGAAGGTGCTGCGGCACGCCTACTGGGCGCGCACCGAGGGCTTCGGCCGGCTCGTCGAGGAGGACCGCCTCGACCCCCGCGAGCGCATCGGCACCGCGGTCCGCAAGGCCCGCTGGCGCCGCGCCTCGGGCGCCCGCCCGGGAACGGCCCGTCCGGTCTACGTCGTCGGCCTCCAGCGCTCCGGCACGAACATGCTGCTGCGCGGGCTCGACGCCGCCCCCGAGATCGAGGCCCGGGGTGAGAACGACAAGCAGCTCTTCGAGCGGTTCCGGTTGCGCGACACCGCGGTCGTCGGTGAGGCCGTCGCCCGGAGCCGGCACCGGCTCGTGCTGCTCAAGCCGATCTGCGACTCGCACCGCGTCGACCTCCTCCTCGACGACCCCGCGCTGCCGAGGGGCCGTGCCCTCTGGGTCGTCCGCGACGTCGTCGGGCGCGCGCGCTCCGAGGTCTCGAAGTTCGGCCCGGCCAACCTCATCGCCCTGCGGGACATCGCGGCCGGTCGGGGAGAGACCCGCTGGCAGGGCGAGCGGCTCCCGGCCTCCAGCGTCGAGCTCGTGCGGTCCTTCGACACCGCCTCGATGACCCCGCACACGGCGGCCGCGCTCTTCTGGGTCGTGCGCAACGGGCTGTTCTTCGAGCTCGGGCTCGACGAGCGCGACGACGTCCTCCTCGTGTCCTACGACGCCTTCGCCCGGGAGCCGGAGGCCGAGATGCGACGCATCTGTGCCTTCCTCGACTTCCCGTTCAGCCACCGCCTCAGCGAGCACGTCTCGCCGCGCACCACCCACGGGGACGCCACCCTCGACATCGACCCGCGCGTCCTCGGGCTGGCCCGCGACCTGCAGGCCCGCCTGGACCGGCACCGCGAGCAGCAGGGCGGTGCCGCGTGAGCGCCCGCCGGCTCGTGGCCGTCCTCGTCGTGGCGGGTCTCGCGGTGCTGGGCGGCTGCACCGCCCACGAACCCGACTACGTCGCGCCGTCCACGGGGGCCCCGACCGCGGCCACGATCTCGCCCACGGGGAGCCCCAGCGCCGGCCCCGCCGCCGGTGGCGAGTCGCCCGTGGGGGCCAAGTGGGACTGGGGCCGGTACGACGCCTTCGAGCCCTACGTCCGCAAGCTGGCCGGCGGCTCGACGTTCTACGAGCTCGTCTGGTGCCAGGTCGAGCCCAAGGAAGGCCGCCGCAGCTGGAGCACCGTCGACCGCATCCAGGAGCGCGCCCAGCGGGCGGGTGTCGAGCTGATGCTCAAGATCCGGGTCGGCCAGTGCTGGGCCACCGGCAGCGACGGTGACTTCGTGCGGGGAAACAAACGCAAGACCGAGTCCGGGGTCCCGTTGTCGGAGAGGGCGTACACCGACTTCGTCACCGCCGCGGTGCAGCGGTACTCCTCTCGCGGGGTCAAGGTCTGGGCGGTCGAGAACGAGGTGAACTCCAAGACCTTCTGGGGCGGCACCGTCGCGGAGTACGAGAAGCTCGTCGCCACCGCCGCGCGCACCGTCCGTGCCGCGGACCCCGACGCCGTCGTCGTCGACGCCGGCATCAGCAGCACCAGCTACGGGGTCGGCATCGCCTCGCGCCTGCTCGCCGACGGTGACTCCGCCGGCGCGGTCGCGGCGTGGAACACCTACTACGCGAGGCGGTTCGGCACCCGCGGCGACGAGCTGCCGAAGGTCGCCGACGTCGACGCACTCAAGGCCGCACTCGGCGGTGAGCAGCAGCAGCGCAACGCCCAGTACCTCGAGGCGACGCAGCGCCTCCTCCAGCAGAAGGTCGTCGACGTCCGCCAGGTCCACTTCTACGAGGACCGGTCCGCCACCGGCCTGCTCGTCGACTACCTGAAGGCCACGACCCCCGCGTCCGTCCCGATCGAGATGTGGGAGCTCGGGTCGTTCTCACGCGGCACCGAGCAGACCCAGCAGCAGCAGGTCGTCGACATGGTCGAGAAGGTCTCGGTCCTGCTCGGGGCCGGGGTCACCAAGGTCATCTGGCTGCCGCTCATCCCGAACCCGGAGGGGCGCAACGCCGACGAGCCCCGCTTCGGGCTGCTCGACGCCGACACCAGCGTGCGTCCGCTCGGCGACGTCTACGCCTCGATGGCGGCCGACGCGCGCGGCGCCACCGCCGAACCCGTCTCCAGCGGAGGCGTCCGCGGGGTCTCGTTCACCCGGGACGGGCAGACCGTCGCGTACGCCTGGTCCACCGGTGACCCCGTGGCGCCGGCCGAGGGCGTGCGCCTCGAGTCCCTCGTCCCGGGTCAGCCGACCCCCACCACCGTCGGGAAGGACCCGGTGCGCCTCTCGGGTGCGTCCTCCCCCGCAGAGCTCTGGAAGGCCGCAGGATGACCATCGACCCCAGCCGTCTCGTCTTCGTCGGCGGGCTGCACCGCAGCGGGACCACCCCCGTGGCGCGGCTGCTCGCCGTGCACCCCGACGTGTCGGGCCTCACGGGCACAGGGGTCCGCGAGGACGAGGGACAGCACCTCCAGAAGGTCTATCCCAAGGCCAAGGTGTTCGGCGGCTCCGGGCGCTTCGCCCGCGACCCCCGAGCGCACCTCACCGAGGACTCCGAGCTGCTCACGCCCGAGGCCCCCGGAGCGATGCTCTCCGCCTGGGAGCCGTACTGGGACACCGGTTCCCGCCTGCTGCTCGAGAAGTCGCCGCCCAACCTCGTGATGGGCCGGTTCCTCCAGGCGGCCTTCCCCGGGTCGGCACTCATCGTCGTCGTGCGGCACCCCGTGACGGTCGCCCTCTCGACGAAGAAGTGGCGCCGGTTCTCCTCGGGCGACCCCCGGCGCTTCGAGTCCCTCGCGAGCCTCGTCGACCACTGGGTCGTGGCCCACGACATCCTCGCCGCCGACCTCGAGCACCTGCCGCGGGCGGTCGTCGTCCACTACGAGACCCTCGTGAACGACCCCGAGCCCGAGCTCGACCGCATCCGCGAGCTGCTCGACCTCGACCCCGGGCACCCGCTCGAGGGCCTCTCGAAGGCGCACGGGTCCGGCTACGAGCAGTGGTGGGAGGCACTGCGCTCCCCGCTGCGTCCGGGCGGCTGGCAGCGCCGGCTCATCGAGCGGCGGCACGGGGAGCGGATCGCGCGCTTCGGCTACGACGTGGCCGACCTCGGCTCGCACCACCGCGTCGCCGCCGACCCCCGCCGGCTCCGCGCCTGAGCGAGCGCTGAGGACGCCGGCCTGGCGTCCCGAGGAGTGGTCAGCAGGCCTTCGCGGCGACCGACTCCGCCGTGGCGAGCAGGTCCTGGGCGGTGGCCACGGCCGAACCCGCCGACTCCTCGGTACGCGAGATCTGGTCGGCGGCTCCGGCGAGGGTGGCCCGGGCGTCGGCGATGGCCGCGGTCTCGTCGGGGGTGGCCGTGCGGCCCTTCGCGCCGGCGGCGGCCACGAGGCGGTCGAGGGTCGCCCGGGCGGTGGCGAGGAGCTCGGAGCGGCTCGCGTTGCGGGCGCGCACCGTGGCGGCCCCCGAGCTCGTCCTGGCGGCGTCGGCACGGGTGGAGGCCAGGGCGCTGTCGACCACGCTGCACGAGCGTGAGGTGCCGTAAGCGCTGCCGCGCAACCGTTTCACGTCACTGCGGACCGCCGCGAGCGCGGACGACGTGGTGGACATCGGGTCCCGCGAGCTCTCGGCCTGGGACAGGTCGCGCAGGTTCTTCGAGAGCGTGTCGAGCTCCTTGGCCACCGCGGCGGGGACGCTCGCTCCGACGCTCGGCGTGCCGGAGGCGCTGGGGGAGGCCGACGGTGACGGCGAGGCGGACGAGGTGGCGTCACTGCCCGGCAGGAACCCGCCGTCGAGGTCCTTGGTGTCCGAGGACGAGCAGCCCGCGGCAAGGACGACGAGCGCACCGACCGGGAGGACGACGAGCCGTCGGGTGAGACGAGCCCCGAGCATGGCCCCCTCCTCGCCGGGTCCGGTGACGGTTATCGCGAATCGGTGCCGAACGCCGTCAGCGTGTCGTTATCATGAGTGCTCTGATCATGCCATGCAGGGGCCGGGTCGGAGGTCGGTCCGGGTGAACACCCACCGGCCGGTCGTCGGGGGAGACTCCGACGCGGGTGGCGACAGGGAAACGGAGTGCGATCTCGATGAGAGCGTCGGCGCGTCTGCGGCAGACCCTCAGTCCGCTCCGCCCGATCGTGCGGCGCGGCGAGCGGATGGAACCGGGCTACCTCGTCGTCGGGACGAAGCGTGGCGGGTCCACCTCCCTCGCCGACTGGATCACCCAGCACCCCGAGGTCGCGCCCTGCCTGTCCGAGAAGGGCACGCACTACTTCGACGTCAACTGGACCCGCGGCGAGGCGTGGTTCCGGTCCGCCTACCCGCGGCCCACCGAGGGCAAGCGGATCACCGGCGAGGCCAGCCCCTACTACATGTTCCACCCCGAGGCCCCGGCCCGCATCGCGCGGACCCTGCCCGGCGTGCGGCTCGTCGCCTGCCTGCGCGACCCCGTGGCCCGCGCCTGGTCCCACCACGCCTACGAGGTCGCCAAGGGCCGCGAGGACCTCGGCTTCGAGGAGGCCCTCGACGCCGAGGCCGAGCGCCTCGAGGGGGAGGAGCAGCGGCTGCGCGAGGACCCGGGCTACCACAGCCCGCACTGGCGCTACCACGCCTACCAGCGGCGCGGCCACTACGCCGAGCAGATCCTCGAGCTCCGGCGACGCGTCGGCGACGACCGTGTGCTCGTCGTCCAGAGCGAGCGGCTCTTCGCCGACCCGGCCGCCGAGCTCGCGAAGGTCTGGGACTTCCTCGGCCTCTCGCCCTTCGTCCCCGCCGACGTGCGTCCGCAGAACGCCAACCGGCCCTACGGCTCGATGCCGCCGCACCTCGTCGAGCGGCTCCAGACGTACTACCGCCCGCACAACGCCCTCCTGTCCAGCATCGAGGGCGTCGACGTGTCGTGGCCCGAGCTCGACCCGTCCTGACCCTCCGGCCCGCAGGGGCCCCGAACCCGGAGCATCCACCATGGAGATCATCGACTACCTCCGCATCCTCAGGCGGCGCGTCCTCGTGCTCGTGCTCGTGCCGCTCGTCGCGGTGCTGGCCGCCATCGCCTGGGCGGTGCTGCGCCCGCCGACCTACGCGGCGGTGGCCACCGTCAACGGCAACGCGCTGGTGGGGACGACGACGAGCCAGTTCACCGGTCCGCAGGGGGTCAGCCAGTTCGTCGCCGCGTTCGGCGCCACCGCCAACGGCCCCTACGTGCTCAACGTGGTCAGCGACACCACCAAGGTGCCGGTGCGCGACCTGCGGGACGGCCTGCTCATCACGGCGATCGGCGACAGCGCCTCGATGCGCGTGGCCTACACGAGCAGCGACCGCGACGCCGTCGAGCCGGTCCTCACCGCGACCGTCCGCGAGACCCTCGCCTCGCTCTTCCAGCCCCGCGCCGACCAGGCCGCCCGCGACCGCGACGCCGCCGCCGAGGAGCTCGGGCGGGCCAACGCCGAGGCCGAGGCGCTGGCCCAGAAGCAGGGTGACGCCGACCCGCGCGACAGCTACCAGGCCCTCGTCGGCAAGATCTCCAGCCTCGAGCAGCAGCAGTCGACCCTGCGCGCCAACGGCAACGCCGTCGCGGCCGCCGCGCTCGACGCCTCGCTCAAGGCGGCTCGGGCCAAGGCCGTGACGTACGGGCCGATCCTCGCCGAGTACAGCACCGTCGAGGCCAAGCAGCGCGCCGCCTCCGACGCCCTGAGCGCCGCGCAGTCCGAGTTCAGCCTCGCCACCGGCCAGCTGAGCGCGACCACCGCCGACCGGGTCGTCTTCGTCTCGGGTGTCTCCTCCGCGGCCGCGGCCTCGGAGGCGTGGGCCCTCGTGCTCCCGGTGCTCGGTGCGGGCATCTTCGTGGCCCTCGTCCTCGTCCCGGTCCTCGAGCTGGTCTCCCGGGCCCGCCGCCAGGGCCGCCGGGAGGACGAGCCCGCCGACGACGCGGCCGAGCCCGACGACGCCGTGCGCGACGGTGACGACACCGTGGCGACCGACACCGCGGTCGCGGAGGCCGGCGAGGGGCCGGCCCCCGAGCCCGAGACCGCGCCCGACAACGAGACCGCGCCCGTGGCCGAGGACGTGCCGGCCGCGGAGCCCGTCGCCGAGGACGAGACCGGCGAGGAGGCTCGTGCCGAGGAGGCCGAGACGGTGGTCGCCGCCGAGGACGTGCCGGCCGAGGAGCCGGTGTCCGACGGCGAGGGCGTCGTCGACGGCGAGCGCGAGCCGGTCGCGGTGCACCCGCACGGCAGCGACCGCCAGAACGGCTTCGCCCGCAAGAAGGCCGCGCGCAACACGGCCGCCCGTCGCGCGCCCCGCAAGCGGTGACCGGCGCAGCGCCCGTGGACGCCACCCCCTCGACCCGGCCGATCTTCGTCGTCGGCTGCCAGCGCTCGGGCACGACGATGCTGCGGCTCATCCTCGACTCGCACCCGCGGATCAGCTGCGGGCCCGAGACGCGCTTCCTCGAGGGGTTCGAGCCGATCCTCACCGACGACTGGAAGCGCCTGTCGCAGTACGGGTTGAGCGAGGAGGAGTGGATCCGCCGGATCCGCGGCTTCTTCGAGGGCATCCAGCAGGACTACGCCGCGTCCAAGGGCAAGGAGCGCTGGGCCGACAAGACGCCGCGGTACGCGCTGTCGCTCCCGCTCGTCCTGCGGGTCTTCCCCGACGCCCAGATCGTCCACGTCATCCGGGACCCGCGCGACGTCGCCGTCTCGCACCGGAAGCGGTTCGGGTACTGGTCCTGCCTCAAGTCCACCGTCAAGTGGCCGAAGTACGTCGGCACCGCGCGCCGGGACACCCGATCGCTCCCGGCCGACAGCTACCGCGAGGTGCGCTACGAGGCGCTCGTGGGCCAGCCCGAGGAGACCCTCCGCGACCTCCTCGCGTGGCTGGGGGAGGAGTGGGACCCGAGCATCCTCGACTTCGACAAGGCCCGGCACGACGTCCCCGCGCGCTACCACGCGCAGCTCGCCGCCCGCCGGGCCAGCGCGGGCACCGAGGCCGCCGTCTACGCCTCGCGGGTCGGTTCGCACCGCCGCGAGCTCGACCCCCTCGTGCGCACCCTCGTCTGGCTCAACAGCCGCCGGCTCATCCGAGAGCTCGGGTACTGACCGTGTCCACCGACCTCACGCCCGCCACCGGCCACGAGTCCCCGGAGCCCGAGCCGCGGCCCGCCGGTACGCCGGCCGGGTCCGCCGCGCCCGCCCCGGCGCAGCCGCAGGCGGTCGCCTCCCCGGCGGTCATGCTCGGGCTGAGCCTGGCCCTCGGCGCGGTGGCCGTCGTCGCCGCGGTGGTCGCCGGCTACGGCATGGCCGAGGGCGACAAGCTGCGCTCGGTCCTGCCGCTGGCGCTCATGGTCGGCCTCGTCGTCGGGGCGCTGGCCCTCACCCGCTTCAAGGCCTTCGTCCTGCTCCTGCTCGCCATCCGGCCGAGCATCGACCTCATCAAGCTGAGCGGTGACCCCACGGGCACCGCGGGCAGCGCGGGCACCGTGCCCCGGGGCGTCGACCCCTCGAGCATGCTCGCCGTCCTGTTCCTCGTGGCCGCGCTGCTGTGGTGGGCGGCCCGCGCCGCCGAGGGCAAGGCCACCGTCCCCGGCCGGCTGGGCTGGGCCCTCGTGGCCTTCGGGGCGACCTCCTACCTCAGCGTCATCGGCTCGGCACGCCCCGCGTCCAGCGCGCTCGAGGCCACCCGCATCCTCTCGGTCGTCGTGATGTTCCTCGTCCTGGAGCAGCTGCTGCGCGACGAGCGCAGCGTGCGCGTCGTCCTCGGCACGTGCTTCGTCGGGCTGCTGTTCCCGTTGGCGTACACCCTGTTCGGCATCCTCACGGGCAACCCGCCCTCGGAGGTCGCGGGGTCCTTCTCCCGCCTCACCGGGCCGTTCAACCAGTCGAACACGTTCAGCCGCTACCTCGCCTTCATGATCATCATGGCGGTGGCCCTCTACCCCCACGTGGGGCGCCGGCTCCGGCTCCCGGCGGTGGCGGTGGTCGCGCTCTCCGGCATCTTCCTCGTGATGACCCTGACCCGCACGGGCATGCTCGGCGCGGTCATCGGCGTCGCCCTCGTCGCCCTCTTCCAGGGGCGGCACCGCATCCTCCTCGGGATGGGGGTCTTCGGCGTCATCGCCCTCCTCGTGCTGCCGGGGGTCGGTGAACGCTTCGGCACCGTCGACGCCTCCAGCGAGCTCGGGTCGACCTCGCCGACGGGCAACACCGTCGAGTGGCGGCTCGAGTACTGGGCCGAGGTGCTGCCGCTGGCCAACGAGAACCCGGTCACGGGCATCGGCCTGACGATGACGCAGTACGGCACGGCGGCGCAGAAGCAGCCGCACAACGACTTCCTGCGCGCCTACGTCGAGACCGGCATCGTCGGCTTCGCGACGTTCCTCGGCGTCATCTTCTCGCTGGTCAGCACGACGTGGGCCGCCGTCCGGGTCAGTCCCCGGGGCAGCCCACGCCGTGCGGTCGCGGCCGGCGCGTTCGGCTGTGCCGTGGCGTTCAGCCTGAGCGCCGCCTTCGCCAACGTCATGTCGAACGTCGTCAGCCTCTGGTACCTGTTCGCCTTCGCGGCGGCCGCGACCTGGGTCCTGCGCTCAGCAACCGAGGCGGGAGACCGACGGAGCGGCTGACGGCACGGAGCCCGAGCCGTTCCAGGTGTTCTTCTGCGCGGTGAAGTAGCCGCGCAGGTTCTTGCTGAGGAAGACGTCGTCGAAGGCGTTCGACGCGAACGTCGTCCCGATGACGGCGCCGGCCTGCAGGTCGCGGGCCCCGACGGCCGAGTTGCAGCGGACGACGGCCTTGTAGGTGCTCGTGTTCATGCTCGGCGCCGTGAAGCGGCCGTCGGCGATCCGGAAGCTGAAGCCGGCCGTGCGGTAGGAGGTGGCGGTGTTGCGCTGCCACGTGTTGCCCCACCCGGACATCTGGTCGTTGAAGCCGATGTCGACCCGGCTGGCCGTGTTGCCCTCGATGAGGTTCCACGAGGCGTCCTGGTCGGTGGTGATGCCGCGACCGTTGCCGGGGAGGTCGGTGACGACGTTGCCGAGGACCTTGTTGTAGGCCGAGGAGTTGCCGAGCCGGATGCCCTCCTGCATGTAGTGGCTGGCCGTCGACGCGGCGACCTTGGAGATCGAGTTCTTCGAGATCGTCCAGCCGTCGCTGAAGGTCGTGAGCCAGACACCGGGGCCGGTGCCGCAGGCGATCGAGGTGACCGTGTTGCCCGAGAAGGTGCCGTAGCGGGTGGCGCGCCCGAAGACGCCCTTGCCGGTGAAGGTGTTGCCGGTCATCACGAGGCCGTCGCTGGGGACGATGGTCTGGCCGGTGAGGGAGGAGAGCTTGGCCAGGGTCGTGCGGGCGGCGACCGGGTCGTTGACCCCGCGGCCGGGCAGGGCGCGGCGGGCCTTCCAGTCGCCGCTGGTGATCCGGGCGGCGAACCAGTCCTGGGCCTTGGAGGCGTTCTTCGACGAGATGAGGACACCGCCGCGGACGGTGAGGCCGCTGAGGGTCCAGTGGCTCGCGCCCTTGATGAAGGTGACGGTGCGGTCGCCGTCCGGGCCGGTGGCGTTGCACGACGGCATGCTCACCGGCGCGGTGAGGACGACGGGGCCGGTCCCCGCGGGCTTGATCGTGATCGGGGCCGCGGCCGTGCCGGACCGGCTGATCGACAGCTTGCCGGTGTACGTGCCGCCGGCGAGCAGGATCGTGTCGCCGGGGACGGCGGCGGCGACGGCCGCCGACAGCTGGGCGAACGAGGCCACCCGCACGGTGCGTCCGGCGACGGTGGCGGCGGCCGCACGGGGTGCGGCGACGGGCTTGACGGGGGCGGCGGCCGCGGCTGCGGGGGCCGCCCCGCGCTCGCCCACGCCGAGCGGCTGGGCCGACGAGGTGGGGGTCAGGCACAGGGTGAGGGTGGCGGCCGTTCCGACGGCGGCGATGGCTCTGTTCCGGGTGCTCACGGGAGTCTCCTTCTGGCGCGGGCGCCCGGCATCCGGCGAGCGGTGCCTGGCAGGGGTGGCGTCCACGTCCGCTGGGGACTGTAGCCACGCGCCGCCGACGGGCACCTGAGAAGACCACGTGGGTCGGCCGATCGGCCCCCCGGACCGGCCACTCAGGCCACAGGGGCTCTCCTGCGCCTCACGCGCCGCACCTTCCTGAGAGCCTTTCTCAGGTTGTCACGGTCCTCCGGGGCGATCCCGAACCGGACGAGCAGGACCGCCTGGAGGGCCACGACGAGGGGGACGCCGACCACCAGCTCGACGAGAGGACGCTCGAGCAGGGCCCGGACCGCGAGCCCCACGGCGGCCGCGGGGAGCGAGACGAGGACGAGCGGACCGACCCGTGACCCGACGGCGACGATGCCGAGGACCCGGTGGACCTGGAGGACCTTGACGGCGTTGACGACGACGAGCGAGACCGACCACGCGAGGGCCGCGCCGACGATGCCGAGCCACGGCACGAGCAGGAGGGTGAGCGCGACGTTGACGACGAGCACCCCGACGTTGTCGACCATCGAGAGGCCGACCCGGCCGGACATGTTGAGGACGACCCCGCACGGCCCGGCCGCCGCGGCGACGAGCTGTCCGAGCGCGAGCACGATGGTCACCTCGGCACCGACCGTGAACTCCTTGCCGAAGATGAAGAGCAGCGGGCCGGCGAAGGTGACGAGCACGACGAACGCGGGCAGCGAGGCCGCGAGGATCCAGCGGGTCGCCGAGCCGTAGGTGCGGGCCGCCTCGTCCTTGCGGCCGGTGTGCGCGAGGTGCGCCATGTGCGGGGTGAAGGAGTTGGTGATGGGTGCCATGACGAACACCGCGAGCGACACCAGACGGGTGCCGACCGTGAAGACACCGACGCTCGCGGGATCGGTGAGCCGGCCGAGGATGAGCGTGCCGGACCAGATGAGCCCGGTGGCGGCCAGCGCCGAGACCCAGCTGACCATCGAGAAGGAGAAGATCGCGCGGGCCTCGACCACCGGGCGGGCGGCGGGGACGGTGCGCATCCGCCGGGCCAGGGCGACGAGCGCGAGCACGGCGGCCAGCCAGGCCCCGCCCGCGACCGCCCAGAGCGCGGCGTCGAGGCCGAGCCCGAGGACGACGACGAGCCCGGTGAGGCCGAGCACCGTCAGCGGGTCGAGGAACCGGCCGATGAGCGTGTACTCGACCTGGCTGCGCCACCCCTGGGTGGCCGACAGCGCGGCGTCGGTGATCGTCGTCCCGGGCAGGGTGAGCGCGATGATGCGGACGCCGTCGACGATGGCCGGGTCGCGGTAGAAGTCGGCGACCGCCGGGGCGGCCAGGGCCAGCCCCCCGGCGAGCAGCAGCGAGCCGATGACCGTGACGCCCATGCCGAGCCGCACCGTCCCGCGCAGACGGGCGGCGTCCCCGTCGGCGAGGTGGATGGCGACGAAGCGGGTCAGACCGGCCCGGAACCCCGCCAGCCCGAGGAGCGAGAGGAGGGAGAGCATCCCGTAGAGGAGGGAGTAGCGCCCGAGGTCCGCGGCGCCGAGGGCCACCGCGAGGACGGCGAGCACCGCGAACAGCGCCCCCTGCTGGACGAGGGCGCCGACGAGGTTGAGCGCGCCGCCCCGGGCCATCGTCTGCGCGCCGCGGCCGGGGGCGCGGTGACGCGCTCCGGCCGTGCTCACGCGTCCGGGGCGCTCGGGGGCCCCACGACGGACGCCGGCGGCGACTCGGCGGGCTCGGCGGGCTCGGCCCGCCCGGCGGCCGAGCGACGGCGCCCGAGCGCGGGCAGCCCGTGGTGGCGGCGCACGGCCATCCACAGCAGCGGCGCCACGAGCAGCGAGACGACGAGGATGATGCCGGTCGTCACGGTGGGGACCTCGAGGAGCTTGAGGGCCGAGGCGAGGAGGACGAAGGCCAGCGCCCGCCGCACCAGCCCACCGGGCGCGCGCGAGGACAGCTGGGCGCCGACCCAGACCCCCGGGATGCTCCCGACGAGGAGCGAGGTGGTCAGCGAGAGCTCGAAGTCGCCGTAGAGGACGTGCGCGACCGCGGCCGACATCACGAGCGGGACGGCCTGGACGAGGTCGGTGCCGACGAGGCTGTTGGCGCGCAGCATCGGGTAGAGCGCCATGAGCGCGATGATGATGAGCGAGCCGGACCCGACCGAGGTCATGCCGACGACGAGGCCGCCGACCGCCCCGATGAGGACGGTGGGCAGCACCCGGACGACGACCTCGGGCCGGTCGGCGACGCGGGGTCCACCCTCGGCCCGGCGACGAGCGCGCTCGACGAGCCGCACGTAGGCCTTGACGATGAGCCCGCCCGCGGCGACGAGCAGCGCGACACCGAGGGCGAGGCGGGTGAACCGCTCGACCTGCTCGCCCTCCCCGAACGCCCGGATGACGAACACCCCCGAGAACGCCGCGGGGACCGAGCCCACGCAGAGCCACCCGGCGAGCTTGAGGTTGACGGTGCCGTTGCGCAGGTGGACGAAGGAGCCCACCGGCTTCATCGCCGCGGAGGCCACGAGGTCGCTCGAGACGGCGGTCAGCGGCGGGACGTTGAAGAAGAGGACGAGCACCGGGGTCATCAGGGCGCCGCCGCCCATGCCGGTGAGCCCGACGACCATGCCGATGCCGAAGCAGGCGACGACGAGGGTCCAGTCCAGGTTCATGCGCAGTGCTCCGCCCGGGGCGCCGCGGGGCGCGCGCCGGCCGCATCGGTGGTCTCGAACCGTCCGACGGTGGGCATCGCGAACATCAGCACACCACCTCCCCTGCGAGTGCGGCCTGCGGGTCGGACTGTTCCGTCCCGAACGTGCTCCTGCCTGCGTATGTTAGACCGGTCGACCACGTCCCCGCCGGGTTTCCGGAGTTCGGGCGATGGCCGGCCCTCGTGCCCCGGAGGTTCTGATGCGTCGACGTCCAGCTCTCGCCGTCGGAGGCTCCCTCGCGGCCCTCCTCGCCGCCGTCGCGGTGGTCCTGCCGGCCTCGGCCGCGAGCGCCGACCCGCTCCTCGCCGGCGGGTGGGACTTCTCCGACGGGGACCTCGGCACCGTCGCGCCGGGCCGGTCCTTCGGCACCGTCCCCCTCTACGCCGCCGGCGACCGCACCTCGCTCTCGGTCGTGTCCGTCCCTCCGGGGCAGGCGCTCGACGTCGTCTCGTGGCGGGGGCTGCGCCCGGGGCAGGCGGTCTCGCGCACGGCGTCGATGCTCAGCACCGACCGGGACTTCTGGCGGACCACGAAGTCCTGGGGGAGCGACGGCACCTCGACGACGTTCGACCCCGGGGCCGGTGACTTCTCGGTCGGGGTGTGGGTCCGGCCCACCGACGCCGCGGCCTTCCCGCGCGGCAGCAAGGGGGTCGGCGCGGTCAGCCCGAACATCGTCCAGAAGGGCCGCAGCAACGCCGCCGGCGGCTTCTGGAAGCTCAGCCTGCAGATGGTGAGGACGGCCACGGGCGTCGCGTGGGCGCCGGAGTGCGCGGTGCGCGGGGCCGACGGCGTCAACATCGCCGCCAACCGGGGCGGACCCGTGCTCACCCTCGTCCCGGGCGCCGGGACCCGGGTCACGTGCAGCCGGGTCGGCGACCGGCTCGTGCTCTCCCTCCTCGAGGCGGACGGGTCCGAGCGGACCGCGTCGGTGGGCGGCGCGGCAGGCCTGGTGGTCAGCAACAAGGAGGCGGTCTCGGTGGCGCACAAGCCGGGCACCACCTCCGCCCTCGACGTCTACGACGGCCTGCTCTCCGACCTCGTCGTCACCACGGGCTGACCGGCTCCCGGCCCGGGACGCCCACCTCCCGGTCCGCCGGGGTGGCGACCCTCGACGCGCGCGCGGCGGCGTCGGTGGCGCGCCGTAGGGTTGGCAGGTGATGCCGCCCCTCTCCTCCCTCCGTGCCCGGGTCCTGTCCCTGCCCGCCACGGCGCGCCTGCAGGAGGCCCTCGCCGTCCCCTCGGCCGAGGTGACCGCGTCGGCCCCTCCGGGCGCCCGCGCCGCCGTCGTCTCCGCGCTGGCCCCCCGTCCCTCCGGGGCGCCGCTGCTCGCCGTCACCGCCACCGGCCGCGAGGCCGAGGACCTCCACGCCTCGCTCTCCGCGCTGCTCGGGGCCGACTCCGTCGCGCACTTCCCGTCCTGGGAGACCCTCCCGCACGAGCGCCTCAGCCCGCGCAGCGACACGGTCGGCCAGCGGCTGTCGGTCCTGCGCCGCCTCGCCCACCCCGATGCCGCCGACGCCTCCCACGGCGCCCTCGCCGTGGTCGTCGCCCCAGTGCGGGCCGTCCTCCAGCCCATCTCCAAGGGCCTCGGCGACCTGCGGCCGGTCTCGCTCGACGCCGGGGACGAGGTCCCGCTCGAGCAGGTCGTCGAGGACCTCGCCGCCGCGGCCTACGCGCGCGTCGACCTCGTCGAGCGGCGCGGCGAGTTCGCCGTCCGCGGAGGGATCCTCGACGTCTTCCCGCCCACCGAGGAGCACCCGCTGCGGGTGGAGTTCTGGGGCGACACCGTCGAGGAGATCCGCTGGTTCAAGGTCGCCGACCAGCGCTCGCTCGAGGTCGCCGAGCACGGCCTGTGGGCCCCGCCCTGCCGCGAGCTGCTCCTCACGCCGTCGGTGCGCGAGCGGGCGGCGGCGCTGGCCGACCAGCTGCCGGGGGTCGCCGACATCCTCGAGAAGCTCGCCCACGGCATCGCCGTCGAGGGCATGGAGTCGCTCGCCCCGGCCCTCGTCGACGGCATGGAGACCTTCCTCGAGGTGCTCCCCACCGACGCGGTGCTCGTCGCCTGCGACCCCGAGCGGGTCCGCACCCGCGCCCACGACCTCGTCTCGACGAGCGAGGAGTTCCTCCAGGCCGGCTGGGCCAGCGCGGCCGGCGGCAGCGCCGTCCCCATCGACCTCGAGTCCGTGCTCGGCACCGCCTCCTTCCACTCCATCGCCGACCTGCGCGAGCAGGCGCGCGGGCTCGGGGTGCGCTGGCTCGACCTCACGCCGTTCGCCGGCGACGGCGAGGACGGCACCCTCGACCTCGGGCTCACCGTCTCGCCCACGTTCCGGGGCAGCACCGAGGACGCCGTCGCCGAGCTGCGGCGGCTCGTCGGCGAGGACTGGGCCGTGCTGGTCGCCACCGAGGGGCCGGGCCTGGCCAAGCGGGTCACCGAGGTGCTCGCCGAGCACGAGGTGCCCGTGCGGCTCGCGGGCCCCGACGGCGACGCCGACGCCGAGCCCGGCCTCGTCACCGTCACCACGGGCACGGTCGGCCACGGCTTCCTCGCCAGCGACGAGCGGTTCGCGCTCGTCACCGAGTCCGACCTCACCGGGTCGGCCGCGGGCTCGGGCACCTCGACCAAGGACATGCGGCGGATGCCCTCGCGGCGCCGCAACCAGGTCGACCCGCTCCAGCTGCGCCCCGGCGACTTCGTCGTCCACGAGCAGCACGGTGTGGGCCGGTTCGTCGAGATGATGCAGCGCACGGTGCAGGGCGCCACCCGCGAGTACCTCGTCCTCGAGTACGCCCCGTCCAAGCGCGGCCAGCCCGGCGACCGCCTCTACGTCCCCACCGACCAGCTCGACCAGGTCACCCGCTACGTCGGCGGCGAGCAGCCCACGCTCAACAAGATGGGCGGCTCGGACTGGCAGCAGACCAAGGGTCGGGCCCGTCGCTACGTCAAGCAGATCGCCGCCGAGCTGATCCGCCTCTACTCGGCGCGGATGGCCACGAAGGGGCACGCCTTCGGGCCGGACAGCCCGTGGCAGCGCGAGCTCGAGGACGCCTTCGCGCACGTCGAGACCCCCGACCAGCTGAGCACCATCGACGAGGTCAAGGCCGACATGGAGCGGGAGGTCCCGATGGACCGGCTCGTCTGCGGCGACGTCGGCTACGGCAAGACCGAGATCGCGGTGCGCGCGGCGTTCAAGGCGATCCAGGACGGCAAGCAGGTCGCGGTCCTCTGCCCGACCACCCTGCTCGTCCAGCAGCACCAGAACACGTTCTCCGAGAGGTACGCCGGCTTCCCCGTCACCGTGCGCTCGCTGTCCCGGTTCCAGACCGACGCCGAGGCCAAGGCCGTGCTCGCGGGGCTGGCGGAGGGATCGGTCGACCTCGTCATCGGCACCCACCGCATCCTCTCGAAGGAGACGCGGTTCAAGGACCTCGGGCTCGTCGTCATCGACGAGGAGCAGCGCTTCGGGGTCGAGCACAAGGAGCAGCTGAAGGCCCTGCGCACCTCCGTCGACGTCCTCGCGATGTCGGCCACGCCCATCCCGCGCACCCTCGAGATGGCGGTCACCGGCATCCGCGAGATGTCGACCCTGGCCACCCCGCCGGAGGAGCGTCACCCGGTCCTCACCTACGTCGGCGCCTACGACGAGAAGACGGTCACCGCCGCCATCCGCCGCGAGCTGCTGCGCGAGGGCCAGGTCTTCCTCGTGCACAACAAGGTCTCCACCATCGAGAAGGCGGCCGCGCGCCTGCGTGAGCTCGTGCCCGAGGCGCGGGTCGCCACCGCCCACGGGAAGATGGGCGAGCACAAGCTCGAGCAGGTGGTGGTCGACTTCTGGGAGAAGCGTTTCGACGTCCTCGTCTGCACGACCATCGTCGAGACGGGCCTGGACATCTCCAACGCCAACACCCTCATCGTCGAGCGGGCCGACCGGCTCGGTCTCTCCCAGCTGCACCAGCTGCGCGGGCGCGTCGGACGCGGTCGCGAGCGCGCGTACTCGTACTTCCTCTACCCGCCCGAGAACCCGCTCACCGAGACGGCGCTGGACCGGCTCCAGACCATCGCGAGCAACACCGACCTCGGGTCGGGCATGCAGGTGGCGATGAAGGACCTCGAGATCCGCGGCGCCGGCAACCTCCTCGGCGGCGAGCAGTCCGGGCACATCGCCGGGGTCGGGTTCGACCTCTACGTCCGGCTCGTCGGCGAGGCCGTCGCGTCCTTCCGCGGCGAGGGCGAGGAGGCGCCGGCCGAGATCAAGATCGAGCTGCCCGTCGACGCCCACCTGCCGCACGACTACGTGCCGCACGAGCGGCTGCGCCTCGAGATGTACAAGAAGCTCGCCGCGGTCGTCGACGAGCAGCAGCTCGCCGAGATCGAGGGCGAGCTCGTCGACCGCTACGGGGCCGTTCCCGAGCCGGTCCGCAACCTCCTCGAGGTCGCCCGGCTGCGCACCGTCGCGCGGGCGGCCGGCATCGCCGACATCTCGGTGCAGGGCCAGCACGTGCGCTTCGGGCCGGTCGAGCTCCGTGAGAGCCAGCAGCTGCGGCTGAACCGCCTGCACCCGAAGTCGATCCTCAAGGCGGCCACCGGCTCGATGCTCGTCCCGGCGCCGAAGACGGCACCGGTGGGTGGCCGGCCGCTGCGCGACCGTGACATCCTCGACTGGGCCGCTCAGGTGGTCCGGACCGTCGTCATGGACAATGTGGGCGAGGCCGCCCGTGCCGCGACCGCCCCCGCCCGGGGGTGACCCGATGAAAGGACTGCTCGTGATCCTCCCGGTTCGCCGCGTCGCCGCGGCGCTCGCCCTCGGCGTCGCCCTCGTCACCGCCGGCTGCGGCAGCACCGAGGCCGGCCGGGCCGCCACGGTCGACGGCCGCGTCATCACCGAGGACCAGGTGAGCACGGCCCGGGCCGAGATCAACGAGGCCTTCCCGAACGCCAAGCTGAGCAGCGCTGCGGTGCTCGCGCGCCTCATCAACGCGCCCTACCAGCTCGACTTCGTCGCCCAGCAGGGCAACCCGCAGTCGGAGTCGGTGGCCCGGGCGAACTTCCCCGCCGGCAGCGACCCGTCCCCGGAGGCCGTCGAGGTGCTCCGCGGCGAGCTGGCCATCGAGTACCTCAACCAGACCGGGCTCTCGATCCCGCGCGAGACCTTCGAGAAGCTCAAGGTCACGGTCAACCCGAAGTACGGCACGTTCGACCCCGCGACGGCCTCGCTCGCCCCGTCGACGCCGAGCTGGATCAAGCCCGCCGCCGCTCCCGCCACGAAGTGAGCACCGGGCGGCTCGGGCTCGTCGTCACCTCGCCCCGCGTCGCACCGGGGCTCCTCTCCCACGCCGCCTGGTCCGCGGTCGCCGGCGCCGACCGGCGGCTGGCCCGCAGCGCCGACGAGCCGCTCGTCGAGGCCCTCGGGGACGCCGGGATCGAGGTCGAGTGCGTCGGTGACGTCGAGCCGGCCGCGCTGGCCCGCCTCCTCGTCGACCTCGCGGCCGAGGTGTCGGTCGTGTGGCTCGGGTCCGCCGACGCCGACCCGGGCCTCTCCGACGCCGTGGCCGCCGAGGTCTCGCGCCTCGAGGTGCCGCCGGACGTCGAGCTCGTCGTCGGGTCGTGGGACGTGCAGGGCGGCCGGCTCCTCGACGTCGTCGCGGCGATGGACCGCCTCCGCTCGCCCGGCGGCTGCCCGTGGGACGCCGAGCAGACGCACGCCTCGCTCGCGCCCTACCTCGTCGAGGAGGCCCACGAGGTGCTCGAGGCCATCGACTCCGGCGACCCGCGGCTGCTCGCCGAGGAGCTGGGCGACGTCCTGCTCCAGGTGGTCTTCCACGCGCGGGTGGCCGAGGACGCGGGGGAGGAGGGCTTCGACGTCGACACCGTCGCCGGTCTGCTCGTCGACAAGCTCGTCCGCCGCCACCCGCACGTCTTCGCCGACGGTGACGCCAGCACGCCCGACGAGGTCGAGCAGGAGTGGGAGCGGATCAAGGCCGAGGAGAAGTCCGGCGCCTACGCCGAGGACCTGCTCCACGGCGTGCCCGCTTCCCTGCCACCGGAGCTCGCGGCGACGAAGGTGCTGGCCCGGCTGCGTCGGCGCGGGCTCACCGCCGACCGGTCGGCGCTCGCCGAGCTGGACGACGCCAGGACGGCGCTCGCGGCGGCCGAGGAGCGGGTGCGAGCGGCCCTCGCCGGCATCGCCGGGGGAGCCGGCGCCGCGGGCTGACCACCGAGCAGGGCTACGGGGTGTCGGTGGCCCCGGGGCGGGCGTCCCACCAGGTGCGTGCCGCGGCGTCGAGCGCGGCGAACGCGGCGTCGTCGAGGCCGTACGTCGTCAGCACGGCCATCGCCGTGTTCTTCGCCGGGATGTGGGCGGTCACGAGCAGCCCGTCGCCCCAGGCGGGCACGCGCGTGCCGACCTGGTGGTCGGTGCGGAACCACGTCGAGCCCTCGGCGAGCGACGCCGGGTCGGGCGCCTGGCCGAAGCCGGCGTGGAACAGCGTGCGGCGCGGCGCGTCGGGGTGGTGCTCGAGCGCGAAGCGCAGCTGGTGGAGGAAGGTGACCCAGCCCTCGGTGATGTCGTCGTAGTAGGCCGCCCACTCGTCGTCGTCGGACACCGGCGGCCGGGTCAGGCGCACGCGGGTCGCCTCGCCGTCGGGGAGGAGCTCGATCCGGTCGCCGCCCCCGAGGGTGAGGGTGTGGCCGGGTCCGTCCTCGGCCACGTCGTCACCGAAGTAGATCTGGCCGATCTCGTCGTCGAGGCCGTCGGCCTGCCAGCCGTGCCAGTGGTGGACCCGCTCGCGCTCGCGCAGGGCCTGCCAGACCTCGCCGACGGGGGCCGCGATGGTCACGACGACCACGGGGGTCTCGGGGGAGTCGTCGGGGTGGGTGCCGGTCATCGTGTCGCTCCGGGGTGGGTGAAGGCGACCAGCCGGTGGCGTCGGCCGCGGGGGGTGTCGTAGCGGGTGACGAGCTCCTCGAGGAGGGCGGTCAGCTCGTCGGTGAAGTCGCGGACGGCCGCGGGGGAGGCGAAGCGCACCTCGGCCTCGACCGTCGCGGTGAGGAGCCGTCGGCCGTCCCGGTCGGCGGCGGCCTGCATCCGGCTGACGTCGCGGACGGCGTCGGCGGCGGCGCCGACGAGGTGACCGGCGGCGAACCGGTCGGCGACCCGCTCGAACGCTCCCGAGACCAGGCCCGGGTCGACGACGAAGCCGGGGCGGGCCCGCAGCACCCGCTCGCGGAAGCCGCGGCGCTGCCGCTCCTCGACGAGCTCGACGAGGCCGGCGTCCTCGAGGGCGCGCAGGTGGTAGTTGACGTTCTGCCGGGAGAGGCCGAGCGTCGCGGCGAGCTCGGTGGCCGAGGCCGGCTCGCGGAGGTGGCCGAGCAGTCTCCGGCGGACCGGTGAGAGCGCCGCGCGGACCGCGTCCGGCTCGTCGAGGAGGGTGCCCATGGCTTCATGCTGCCAATGGAAAGGAAAATCTGTCAAGAGGCCGGCGGGGCAGGCACCCGTGCGGTGCCGGCCCCGCCGACGGTGTCGTCCTCAGCCGGCGAAGAAGGTGACGAGGTCCGCGGCCACGAGCTCCGGGACCTCGAGGACGGCGTAGTGCCCGCCCCGCTCGTGCCGCGTCCACTGCTCGATGCGGTCGTTGTCGCGCTCGGCGAAGACGCGGATGGTCTGGAAGTCGTCGGCGAAGACGCTGACCCCGGTCCGGGCGTGGTTGACCTGCGGCTCGCCCGCTGCCCGGGCGTCCTCGAGGTAGCCACGGGCCATCCCGGCGCCGGCGTTGGCGAACCAGGCCACGCTCACCGCGGTGAGGATCGTCTCGAGCGGGACGAGCGAGGTGCCGTTGCCGAAGCTCTCGAACAGCTCGGAGTAGGCGAGCAGGCCGACGGGGGAGTCGGCGAGGGCGGCGCCGATGGTCTGGGGGCGCGATGCGTTCATGGTGTTGTAGCCGCCGACCGACTGGAACCACTGCATGTGCTCGAGGCCGGCGTGGTCCTGCGGCTCGAGGCGCTCGAACTCGCTCGGGTCGCCGGAGGGGAAGGAGAACAGCTGGAGCACGTGGAGGCCGAGGAAGCCCTCCGGCTCGAGCAGGCCGAGCTCGCGGGCGACGAGCGCGCCCTGGTCGGAACCGTGCACGCCGTAGCTCTCGTAGCCGAGCCCGCGCATCAGGGTGTCGTAGGCGCGGGCGACCCGGGCCGTCGTCCACCCCGTGTCGGTCACGGCGGCGGACCAGCCGTAGCCGGGGGCGTCGGGGACGACGACGTCGAAGGCGTCCTCGGCCCGCCCGCCGTGGGCGACGGGGTCGACGAGCCGGTCGATGACGTCGAGGAAGTCCAGACCCGACCCCGGGTAGGAGTGGGCGAGGAGGAGGGGGGTCGCCCCCGGGTGCGGCGAGCGGACGTGGACGAACTGGAGGGTCTGTCCGTCGACCTCGGTCAGGAAGCGCGGGACGGCGTTGAGGCGGCGCTCGACGGCCCGCCAGTCGAGAGCCCGCCAGGCCTCGACGGCCGTGCGCAGGTACGACAGCGGCGTGCCGTAGCCCCAGTCGTCCCCCGGGGCGGGGCGGGCGAAGCGGGTGCGGTCGAGCCGGTCGTGGAGGTCGGCGAGGTCGGCGTCGCCGACGGCGACGGTGAACGGGCGGATGCTCAGCTGCTGGTTCGTGTCCATGACGGGAACGCTAGGAACCGAACCGGAGCGGATGCTTCCCATTCCCGGGACGACTCTGGAAGAGTTCGCCGCGTGGCGGACGCGGCGCAACGGCTCCTCGAGCTCCTCACCCTGCTCGGCTCCCGGCCGTCGTGGACGGCTCCCGAGCTGGCCGGCCGGCTGGGCGTCACGACCCGCACCGTGCGGGCCGACATCGCCCGCCTCCGCGAGCTCGACTACCCGGTCCACGGTCGGCGCGGTGGCCACGGCGGGTACCGGCTCGGCGCCGGCGGACGGCTGCCCCCGCTCCTGCTCGACGACGAGGAGGCCGTCGCCGTCGCGGTCGGGCTGCGCGCCGGCACCGGCATCGCGGGGCTGGCCGAGAGCAGCGCCCGGGCGCTGACCAAGCTCGAGCAGGTGCTGCCCGCCCGCCTGCGCGGCAGCGTCGACGCCCTCGGCTCGACGATCGAGCGAGCACCCGACAACACCGACACCGACGCGCCCGACCCCGAGGTGCCCGCGGCCCGGCTGCGTGCGATCGCGGCGGCCATCGCCGAGAACGAGCTGCTGCGCTTCACGCACGACCTGCCCGGGACGTCGGACGAGGGTTCCCCCACAGGGCCTCTGCTCGTCGAGCCCTGCCGGCTCGTGCACTGGCAGCGACGCTGGTACCTCGTCGGCCGGGACGTCGAGCGCGACGCCTGGGAGGTCTGGCGCGTCGACCTGCTCGATCTGCGGATGCGCACCGGCCGCCGTGTGGCCACTCCCTCCGAGGTACCCGGCGGTGACGTCGTCGCCTTCCTCATGCGGACCGTCGCGATCACCGGGTGGACGGTCCGGGCCCGGCTCCACGTGCACGCGCCGGCCGCCGTCGTCCTCGACCGCATCCACCACGCCGTCGGTGTCGTCGAACCACGCCCGGGCGACACCTGCGTCCTGTTCACCGGCGCCGACAGCCTCGACACCGTCGCGGCCTACGTCGGGATGCTCCGCCTCGACTTCACCGTCGAGTCGCCCCCGGAACTCGTGCCGCTGCTCCGGGCGATCGCGGAGCGCTACCGGCGGGCCGCCGCAACGTCTTGATTCGGAAGTGCAAACACGCTTAACATCTGCAACGTGAGACTGACCGACCGCGAGCGCGAGATCGTCGCCCTGCTCCGCGCCGACCCGCTCCTCGACGCCGCGGCCATCGCGACCCGTCTCGGCTCGACCCGCGCCGCCGTCTCCGTCCACCTCTCGCACCTGACCCGCAAGGGCGTCCTCCTCGGCCGGGGCTACCTGCTGCGGCCCGAGGCGGACTCCGTCCTCGTCGTCGGCGGCGCGGTCCTCGACGCCAAGGTCCGCACCCGCGTGCCCCCGGTCATCGGGACGAGCAACCCCGGCACCTCGACGGCGACGGTGGGCGGGGTGGGGCGCAACATCGCCGAGAACCTCGCCCGGCTCGGCAGCCCGACGACCCTCGTCGCGGCGGTCGGGGACGACCTGGCCGGACGCACGGTGGTGGCCCGCAGCGAGGCCGCGGGGGTCGACTGCCGCAACGTCGTGACCTCCCCCCACCCCACCGGCTCGTACACCGCGGTGCTCGACGACGGCGGCGACCTGCTCGTGGCGGTCGCCGACATGCGCGCCACCGACGAGCTGGGCGTCGCCGACCTCGACGTCGTGCCCACGCTGATCGGCGGCACCCAGGCCCTCGTCGTCGACTGCAACCTCCACGTCGACGTCATCCGCTGGCTGCTCACCGCCGCCGCGAGCGCGGGGGTGCCGGCCGTCCTCGAGCCGGTGAGCGTCGCCAAGGCCACCGAGGCCGCGCCGGCGCTCGACGGCACCGTGCCGCTGCACACCGTCACCCCGAACGTCGACGAGCTCGCGGCGCTGGTCGGGGGCCCGGTCGAGGACACCGTCGACGACGTCGTGCGCGCGGCCGGCCTGCTGCACGAGCGAGGGGTCGAGCGGGTCTGGGTGCGACGCGGCATGCGAGGCAGCCTGCTGTCGGTCGCGCTCGAGGGTGAGGAGCGCCGTGTCGTCCTCGTCGCAGCCCCCGCCGTCGAGGTCGCCGACGTCACCGGGGCCGGTGACGCGATGACCGCCGGCTACGTCCACGCCGTGCTGCGCGGGGAGGACGTCGTCGAGGCCGCCCGGACCGGGCAGGTGCTGGCCGCCCTCACCTGCGCCTCCGCCGACACCGTCCGCCCCGACCTCACCGCCGCGCTCGTCGCGGCCCACCTGACCCCCACCGACCCCGCCACCGAGGAGCACTCCCGATGACCACCAGCACGCCCCACCCGATGCTCGCCGTCGCCCCCGAGGTGCGCGAGGCGCTCGCCGACGGACGCCCCGTCGTCGCCCTCGAGTCGACGATCATCAGCCACGGGATGCCCTACCCGGCGAACGTCGCGATGGCCCGCGAGGTCGAGCAGATCGTCCGCGACCACGGGGCCGTGCCGGCCACGATCGCGATCCTCGACGGCCGGCCCACGGTCGGGCTGTCCGACGACCAGCTCGAGCTCTTCGGCGCCGACACCGGCATCCGCAAGGTCAGCGTCCGCGACATCCCGCACGTGGTCGCCACCGGCGTGCACGGCGCGACCACCGTGGCCAGCACGATGCGCATCGCCGCGCTCGCCGGCATCCGGGTCTTCGTGACCGGCGGCCTGGGCGGCGTGCACCAGGGCGCCGAGACCTCGATGGACGTCTCGGCCGACCTCACCGAGCTGGCCCGCACCGAGGTCGCCGTCATCTCGGCCGGCGTGAAGTCGATCCTCGACATCGGCCGGACCCTCGAAGTGCTCGAGACCCTCGGGGTGCCGGTCGTCGGCTACGGCACCGACGAGTTCCCGTCCTTCTTCTCGCGCTCCAGCGGGCTGCCCGTGCCGATGCGCGTCGACACCCCCGAGGAGGTCGCGGCCCTGATGCGCGCCTCGTTCGGGCTGGGCCTCGGCAGCGGCATCTCCATCGCCAACCCCGTTCCCGCAGAGGACGAGATGCCGCGCGCCGACATCGACGCCGTCATCGAGCGCGCGCTCGCCGACTGCGCCGAGCGCGGCATCACGGGCAAGGACATCACGCCGTACCTGCTCGGCCGGCTCGTCGAGCTGTCCGACGGGCGCTCGCTGCGGACCAACCTCGCGCTGGTCCGGAACAACGCGGTCGTCGGCACCGCCATCGCCGTGGCCCACGCCGCCGGCGCCTGACTCCGGGGTCGAGAGCGGCTCGCGAGCCGGTCCGGCCGTCCCGAGCCCGACATCCCGGGCTCGGGACGACGAGGCGCGCTTGCGAGCCGGTCACGCGGCGGCCAGGGCCAGTGCCTCGCGCACCCGCCGCAGCAGCCGCCCCGGGTCAGCGAGGTCGGACCAGGTCACCCGCACCACCCGGTAGCCGGCGTCGCGGAGCCGTTCCTCCCGCCGCTTCTCGCGGGCCAGGGCGTCGCGGCCGGCGGCGCCCGCGTACTTCGTCATCCCGTCGAACTCGACGACCACGCGACCGCCGACGAGCAGGTCCACCCGCCCGACGAACCCTTCACGGTCCCGGATCTCGACCTGGGCCCGGACGTCGACCCCGAGACCCGCGAGCAGCAGCCGGGTGCGGGTCTCGCCGGGACTCTCGCTGAGCGCGTCGGCGGCGGACACGGCAGCGCGGGCCCCGGGACCGCCGTAACGGACCCCCGGATGGCCGAGCGCGGCCTCGAGGTCGGCGCGCGAGCAGAGCCCCCGGTGCAGGGCGGCATCCATGGCGCAGGTGCCGGCCACCGGTCCACTGGCGGCGGCGGTCAGGACGCAGGCGTGGGGCACCGGCAGCGCCCGGGCGCCGGTGTCAGGGAGGTTGCTGTGCTCGGGGGCGAGGCGGTGCACGTGGAGACCTGGCCTGACCTTGCTGGTGCCCACTCCAGCCGCCACGTCGACCACCTCGAGGTCGACGTCGACGAGAGGGAGGCCGTGCATCACGAGGGCCGCGTGGTGGGACGCGACCCACCGCGGGTTCGCGGCGAGGACGGCGGCCACCGTGCGGGCGAAGCGCTCCCACGGAGGTGCCTCTTGCCACCCGGCACCATCGACGTAGAGGCCGGGGCGCACCCTGCGCAGGACCCCCGAGGTCAGGGCCCTCCCCAGATCCGCCCGCGAGAGGCCGGCAGCGACCACCGCGCGGTGAGTCAGCACTCCTTCGCCCGCGGCGAGGAGAGCCGCCACGTCAGCTCCGCCCATCCCGGCAGCGTGCCGGATGCGGCGAGCCGGCCTCCGGCGTCATCCACAGGCCACCGGCGCGGCGCCGCTCGCGAGCCGTCCATGCCGTCGTGAGCCCGACATCCCGGGCTCGTGACGACAGGGGCGGGCTCGCGAGCCGTGCGCGAGCGCGGGCGTCCGGGGAGCGGGTCGGTCCCCGGCGACCCCCGCCCACCCGGCTACGCTCGGGAGGAAACCTGTCCCCACCCGCCCAGGAGTCTGTTGTGGCCAGCATCGAGGCAGTAGGCGCGCGCGAGATCCTCGACTCGCGCGGCAACCCCACGGTCGAGGTCGAGGTCGCCCTCGACGACGGCACCGTCGCCCGCGCCGCGGTGCCCAGCGGCGCCTCCACCGGCGCCTTCGAGGCCGTCGAGCGCCGTGACGGCGACAAGAACCGCTACGGCGGCAAGGGGGTCGAGAAGGCCGTCGACGCCGTCATCGACGAGCTCGGCCCCAAGCTCCTCGGCTTCGAGGCCAGCGAGCAGCGCCTCGTCGACGCCGAGATGCTCGCCATCGACGGCAGCGCCAACAAGGAGAAGATCGGCGCCAACGCCATCCTCGGCGTCAGCCTCGCCGTGGCCCGCGCCGCCGCCGACTCCGCCGACCTGCCGCTCTTCCGCTACGTCGGCGGCCCGAACGCCCACGTGCTGCCCGTGCCGATGATGAACATCCTCAACGGCGGCAGCCACGCCGACTCCAACGTCGACATCCAGGAGTTCATGATCGCGCCGATCGGCGCCGAGACCTTCCGCGAGGCCCTGCGCTGGGGCACGGAGGTCTACCACGAGCTCAAGGCCGTGCTCAAGGAGAAGGGCCTGGCCACCGGGCTCGGCGACGAGGGCGGCTTCGCCCCGAACCTCGAGTCCAACCGTGCCGCGCTCGACCTCATCGTCGAGGCCATCGGCCGCGCCGGCTACACCCCCGGTGAGCAGATCGCGCTCGCCCTCGACGTGGCCGCCTCCGAGTTCCACGCCGACGGGTCGTACACCTTCGAGGGCGGCTCGAAGACCTCCGCCGAGATGGTCGACTACTACGCCGAGCTCGTCGCCTCCTACCCGCTCGTCTCCATCGAGGACCCGCTCGACGAGTCCGACTGGGACGGCTGGAAGGCGATGACCGACCGCCTCGGCGCGCAGGTCCAGCTCGTCGGCGACGACCTCTTCGTCACCAACCCCGAGCGCCTCGCCCGCGGCATCGAGACCGGCACCGCGAACGCGCTCCTGGTGAAGGTCAACCAGATCGGCTCGCTCACCGAGACCCTCGACGCCGTCGACCTCGCGCACCGCAACGGCTACCGCTGCATGATGAGCCACCGCTCCGGCGAGACCGAGGACGTCACCATCGCCGACCTCGCGGTCGCCACGAACTGCGGCCAGATCAAGACCGGCGCCCCGGCCCGCTCCGAGCGCGTCGCGAAGTACAACCAGCTGCTCCGCATCGAGGAGGAGCTCGACGACGCCGCGGTCTACGCCGGCGCCGGCGCCTTCCCGCGGTTCGCCGCCCGCCAGGGCTGAGCCGCAGGCCGGGGGAGCAGCCGATGGCCACGAGCCGCAGCACCGGACCCGCGTCGCGACCACCGCGACGCGGGTCCGCGGCACGCCCGTCGGCCTCCGCGCGCGCCTCGGGCGCCCGGGGCTCGTCCCGTTCGGCCTCGGCCGCGCCCCGCCCGTCGACGACCTCGACGACCACCGCGAAGGTGGTGCGCCGCACCCCGTCCGGATGGCGTGGGCGCGTCGGTGGAGCCGCCTCCAACCGGGTGCTGCGCCGTGGCGTCGTCCTCGCGACGATCGGCGTCTTCATCACCGTCCTGCTCGCGTCGTCGGTGGCGGCGTGGGTGCACCAGCGCGGCCAGATCGCCGCGCTGCGCGAGAAGGTGGCCGCACAGCAGGCCGATGTCGCCGAGCTGCGCGCCGAGCGCGAGCGCTGGGAGGACCCGGCGTACGTCGAGCAGCAGGCCCGTCAGCGGCTGAAGTTCGTCCGACCCGGGGAGCGCTCCTTCACCGTCCTCGACCCGGAGCCGACGACGCCCGGCACGGCCACGGCGGTCGGCCCGGGCGTCGACGAGCCGGAGTCGACGCTGCCCTGGTACTCGACGGTGTGGGAGTCGGTCCGCACGGCCGACGCCCCCGGAGCGGTGCGGTGAGCGGTCCCGACCTGCCCCCCGTCGCCCGGGACGACCTCGACGCCGTCACGCGCCAGCTCGGCCGGGAGGTCCGTGGTGTCGCCGAGGTGGCGCACCGGTGCCCCTGCGGCCAGCCCGACGTCGTCCGTACCGAGCCGCGGCTCCCCGACGGCACGCCGTTCCCGACCTCGTTCTACGCCACCTGTCCTCGGCTCACCGGCGCGCTCTCGACGCTGGAGAGCCAGGGCGTCATGCGCGAGATGACCGAGCGGCTCGAGGCCGACCCCGAGCTGCGCGCCGGGTACGAGGCGGCGCACACCGACTACCTGACCCGCCGGGCCGAGCTCGGCGACGTCCCGGAGATCGCCGGCACGTCGGCCGGGGGGATGCCCACCCGCGTCAAGTGCCTCCACGTGCTGGTGGCCCACTCGCTGGGCGCCGGGCCCGGGGTCAACCCGCTCGGTGACGAGGCGCTGGCGATGCTCGAGCCGTGGTGGGACCGCGCGCCCTGCTCGGAGACCCTTGCGGGAGAGGGCTCGTGACCCGTCGCGTCGGGGCGGTCGACTGCGGCACCAACTCGATCCGCCTGCTCGTCGCCGACGTCGGTGACGACGGCCTGCTCACCGACGTCCACCGGCGCACCGAGGTGGTCCGGCTCGGCCAGGGCATCGACCGCACCGGTGTCATCGCCCCCGAGGCGATGGAGCGGACGCTGGCCATGAGCCGTGAGTACGCCGCCCGCTGCCGCGAGCTCGGCGCCGAGGCCGTGCGGTTCGTCGCGACGTCGGCCTCGCGTGACGCGCGCAACGCCGACGAGTTCGTCGCCGGTGTGCGCGAGGCCTTCGGCGACCTCGACGTCGCGCCCGAGGTCGTCGCCGGTGACGTCGAGGCCCGGCTCTCGTTCACCGGGGCCACCGGCGACCTGCGGCGGCTCGGCGTCCCCGGGCCCTACCTCGTCGTCGACCTCGGCGGCGGTTCCACCGAGCTCGTCCGCGGCACCGACGACGTCGAGGCGGGCCGCTCCGTCGACATCGGGTGCGTCCGGCTCACCGAGCGGCACCTGGCCGGCGACCCGCCCACCGGCGACGAGGTCGTGGCGGCCCGCGCCGACGTCGCGCTGGCCCTCGACTCGGCCGGGCAGGTCGTCGACCTCGCCGGCCTCGGGACCGTGGTGGGGCTGGCGGGGAGCATCACGACGGTGACCGCCCACGCCCTCGGGCTGTCGCGCTACGACCGTGACGCCATCCACCTCGCCGAGGTCGGGCTCGACGCGCACCGCGAGGCCTGCCGCTCCCTCCTCGCCATGCCGCGCGACGAGCGGGCGGCGCTGCCGTACATGCACCCGGGGCGCGTCGACGTCATCGGTGCCGGCGCCCTCGTCTGGCACGAGGTGCTCGGCCGGGTGGCGCTGCGCTCGCCAGGGGTGCGGGTCGTCACGAGCGAGCACGACATCCTCGACGGCATCGCCCTCTCGGTCGCCGGCTGACCGCCAACAGGACACGCCGGTGTCGTCGTGTGCGCGGTACTGCGGAGTGCGTAGTACTGTGCCATCCACAGGAAAGGGAGGTGGCGATGGACGGCACCCAGCTGGTCAAGGGGGTCCTCGACCTCGCGGTGCTCGCGGTCGTCGCGGGCGAGGACGGGTACGGCTACGACATCGTCCGGCGGCTGCGCGACGCCGGGCTCGAGGAGGTCGGGGACGCCTCGGTGTACGGCACGCTGCGCCGGCTCTACGCGGCCGGGGCGCTGACGTCGTACGTCGTGCCCTCGGACGAGGGACCCCATCGCAAGTACTACGGCATCAACCCGGAGGGACGGCACGTGCTCGAGACCCAGGCGAAGACGTGGGGCGGGTTCGTCGCCACGATGGACGGGCTGCTCACCGGGGCGGGGGTGGCGTCGTGAACGCCGTGACGAGCGACCGGCGGGCGGCCGACGTCCGGGCCTACATCGGCGCGGTGCGGGCCTGGCTCGCGGACCTCCCGGCCGAGGACGTCGAGGAGCTGACCTTCGGGATGGAGGCCGACCTCGCCGAGCGTGCGGCCGAGGGGGACGTGCGGCTCGGCGACCTGCTCGGGGAGCCCGAGGAGTACGCGGCCGAGCTGCGTTCTGCCGCAGGCCTGCCGCCGCGGACGACGACGGTCGAGGGGGCCGCGTCGCCCGGGTGGTTCGACACCCTCGCCGCGACGACGTCCGAGATGGGTGCTCGTGCCCTCGAGCAGTGGCCGTGGCTGCGCGACCTCCGCCCGGTGTGGTGGGTGACCCGCGGCCTCGCGCTGGGCTGGGCGGTGTCGATGGTGCTCGGGACCTCGATGTGGGTGCTGCCCGTTCTCGCGGCGGCCGTCTCGTTCGCGGTGGGGCGAGCCCTCGCCAGCCGCCCGCGGGGTGCGGGGGTGGGCGTGGCGGTCACGGTCGCCAACGTGGTGGCTGCCCTGCTCCTGCTCCCGGGCGTCGTGTCGGTCCTCGACGAGCCTGCCGACGGACCGGTGGATGCCTGGATGCCGCCGGGGGTCTCGCTCGACGGGTCGTCGGTCAGTGACCTCTACGTGTACGACTCCGCCGGCAACCGCGTCGAGGGTGCCCGGATCTTCAGCCCGGACGGCCGTGGCCTCTTCGTCGACCCGGGCTCCGTCGTCAGCGACGACGACGTGCCGCTGCGCCCGGACGGGTCGCCCGACGTCGACACCGACGTCTTCCCGCTCGTCGTCGGGGACCGGGACCCGTGGGGCGACCCCGGCACCGGATGGACCCCGCCGCTGACCCTGACGCCGCTGCCCGGTGCGACGTCGACCCCGGCGCCGAATGCGTCCCCGAGTGCCGGCCCGAGCCAGACGGTGGCGCCAACCCCGACGGCGACGCCCACGAGCTGAGGGGTCGGGCCGGTGGGGCGCGCTACCGTGGGCGCGCCCCCGTGGCCCAACCGGCAGAGGCAGGCGCCTTAAAAGCGCCACAGGTGCGGGTTCGACTCCCGTCGGGGGCGCTCCTGGTGGCGGGGTCGGTGGCGCCGGAGGTGGGGTGATCACCCCGCTTCTCACGCCGGCAGGCGAGCCATCCACCGACGCGAGCCGCGCCAGCGCACCCGGGGGGAGTCGGGGCGACGCTCGAACGGAGTGAGAGCGGTGGTACCCCGTCGGGGGCGCGCCTGGTGGCGGGGTCGGTGGCGCCGGAGGTGGGGTGATCACCCCGCTTCTCACGCCAGCAGGCGCGCCATCCACCGACGCGAGCGCGCCAGGACCCCGGCGACGCCGCAGTGCTCGCCGTGATCACGACCCGTCCGGCGGTGTGGCCCGGCAGGAGGGACCTGCGCGCCGCCTCTCAGCGGGAACTCAGGAACATCGTGGAGCGTCTACGCTGATACGGACGACGGTGAACTCCACCGCCACGACACGCACGGAGGATCGATGGCCAACAACCCGGCCTTCAACCGGCTCGAGAAGGACGCCCGCGGAGGCTACGCGGGCTTCGGCAGCGGCGCGGCCGGCGCCTCGCACGCCGCCACCGACCAGCTGAGCGCCCAGCAGCTCCAGGAGATGTACTCGGCGCCGTCGGCCCTGCGCCCCGGCACCGACCGGGCGGTGACGATGGACGACGTCGTCATGAAGACGCTCGGCCTCTTCGCGCTCGTCGTCGGCTTCGGCGCCGTCGGCTGGGCGGTCGCCGCGACCAGCCGCCCCCTCGGCTTCGGCCTGCTGCTCGGCGGCATGGTCGTCACGCTCGTCCTCGGGCTGGTCATCGCCTTCAAGAAGACCCTCAGCGTGCCGCTCATCGTCGGCTACGCCGTCGTCGAGGGACTCTTCGTCGGCGCGGTCAGCCAGTTCTTCAACAGCGTCCGGGGCTGGGAGGGCGTCGTCCCGACCGCCGTGCTCGCCACGGTCTCGACCTTCGTCGGGATGTTCCTCGCCTACCGCTTCGGCCTCATCAAGGTCACCGCGAAGTTCCGCCGGATCATGACGATGATGATCTTCGGCTACGCGATCTTCGCCGTCGTCAACGTCTTCTTCGCGATGTTCACCAACACCCCGTTCGGCTTCGGCGGCACGAGCGGCATCGGCGTGGCCATCTCGCTCTTCGCGGTGGGGCTCGCGGCCTTCAGCCTCGCCCTGGACTTCGACTCCATCGAGTACGCCATCCGCACCGGGGCCCCGCAGAAGTACTCGTGGCTGCTGGCCCACGGCCTGATCGTCACGGTCGTCTGGCTGTACATCGAGTTCCTGCGCCTCTTCGCCCGCCTGCGCGGCGAGTGACCGACGCACGACCGGCCGGCGCCGGGGCGGGGGATCCCGTCCCGGCGCCGCCGTCTGTCGACCCGGTGCCGCCCGCGGCCCGGGTCGAGCTCGACCGCATCACCCGCCGCTGGTCCGAGCTGTCACTGGCCCGCGCCGAGACGGCGGCACCGGCCGTGCGGGCGCTCGTCGAGGACGTGGCCGCCCGGACCGCCCCGGACGCCTCGGTGCCCGACCTCGGTGCCGCGGCCGTCGTCGACCAGCTGGCCGTCGTCGTGTGGGACGCCTGCGCCACCGGCCACGCCGAGGGGCTCACCGAGCAGCTGACCGACCTGCGCCGCGCCCTCCCCTGAGCAGCCACTCATTGCCCGGAACCCACCTCGCGAGGCGCCCTGAGGCCCCCTTGAGGTGGGTTCTGGGCAATCAGTCGGGGACGGGGCGGAGTCAGGCGAGGCGCTCGACGACGATCGCCATGCCCTGGCCGCCGCCGACGCACATCGTCTCGAGGCCGAAGGTCCCGTCGCGCTCCTCGAGCCCGCCCAGCAGCGTCGTCATGATGCGCGTGCCCGTGGACCCGAAGGGGTGCCCGAGGGCGATGGCGCCGCCGTTGACGTTGAGCTTCTCGGGGTCCATCCCGAGGTCGTCGGCGCTCGGCAGCACCTGGGCGGCGAAGGCCTCGTTGATCTCGTAGAGGTCGATGTCCCCGATGGACAGGCCCGCGCGCGAGAGGGCCTGGCGCGAGGCCTCGACCGGCCCGAGCCCCATGATCTCGGGCGACAGGCCCGACACCCCGGTGGACACGATGCGCGCCAACGGCGTGAGGCCGAGCTCGCGGGCCCGGGTGTCGCTCATGACGACGACGCCGGACGCGCCGTCGTTGAGCGGGCAGCAGTTGCCGGCCGTCACGGTGCCGTTCTCGCGGAACACCGGCTGCAGGCCCTGCACGCCCTCGAGGGTGACCCCCGCACGCGGCCCGTCGTCCGTCGTGACGACCGTGCCGTCGGCCAGCGTCACCGGGAGGATCTCGCGCTCGAAGAAGCCGTTGGCGACGGCCTTCTCGGCGCGGTTCTGGCTCGTGACGCCCCACTCGTCCTGGCGCCGGCGCGAGATGCCGCGCAGCGTCGCGACGTTCTCCGCGGTCTGGCCCATCGCGAGGTAGACGTCCGGCAGCGACCCGGACTCCCGGGGGTCCGACCACGTCGTGTTGGCGGCGGCCGTCGCGGCGGAGCGCTCCATCGCCTCGGCGAACAGCGGGTTGAGAGCGTCGGGGTCGGACTCGCCGGCGCCGCGGAAGGCCGCGTTCGTCGACACGGACTCGACCCCGCCGACGACGAAGGTGTCGCCCTCGCCGGCCTTGATGGCGTGGAAGGCCATCCGCATCGTCTGGGTCGAGCTGGCGCAGAACCGGTTCACCGTCGCGGCCGGCAGCCCGTCGAGCCCGGCGAGCACGGCGATGACGCGGGCCATGTTGTTGCCGGCCTTGCCGCTGGGGTCGGCGCAGCCCCAGTAGAGGTCGTCGACGGTGGTGGGGTCGAGGCCGGGCAGCTGCTCGAGGAGCCCGCGCACCACCTGCACGGACAGGTCGTCCGGGCGCATCTCGCGCAGGGAGCCCTTGAACGCCCGGCCGATGGGGGTGCGGGCGGTGGCGACGATGACGGCCTCGGTCACGGGGTCCTCCTGGCGGTGGTCGGCGGACGCGGCACGTGTCACCGGGCCCGGCCGCGGTAAGCGATCGCTTACCGCGGTGCCGTCCAGCCTAGGCGCTGCCCGCAGCCGAGGGAACCGGGAGCCGCCTGTGGGGTCGGTCTCGTCGCGATCCGGGGACGGGCGAGGGCTCGTGCGCGGCGGCGCGGAGGGACATGATGGCTCCATGGGCACCACGCGCAGCCGGGCATCGTCAGGGTCGCCGTACGAGGGGAGCGTCGGGTTCGCCCGGGCGGTCCGCGTCGGTCAGCACGTCGCCGTCTCCGGCACGGCACCCATCGGTGAGGGCGGCTCGGTGAGTCCCGACCCCGGGGAGCAGGCCCGGCGCTGCTGGGAGATCGCGCTCGGGGCGCTCGCCGAGCTGGGGGCCGGGCCCGAGGACGTCATCCGCACGCGGCACTTCGTCACCGACCTCGACGTCGTCGACGCCGTCTCGGCGGTGCACGGCGAGATCTTCGGCAAGATCCGGCCGGCGAGCACGATGGTGCTCGTGGCGGGGCTGCTCGACCCGCGCTGGCGCGTGGAGGTCGAGGTCGACGCGATCGTCGCCGAGGGCTGAGGGCCCCGGCGGCGCGGCCGTCAGCCGGCGGTGCTCGTGGCCGCCGTCGGACCCGGGGCGTCGTCCTCCTCGACGGTCGGGTCCTCGGCCGGGGGCGCGGGGTCGGGGCGACGCCGCAGGACGACGGCCCAGCGCCCGCGCGGACCGCGGGACTGGCCGGCGATCTCGGTGGGCGCGACCTCGGTGCCGGCCTCGCGGACGGCCTGACCGGCCGCGACGGCCACCGGCCCGACACCCTCGCCGCGACGGGGCTCCGGGGCGCGGTCGCCGGTGTCGGCGCCCCACACCCGCAGGGCCGCGCAGACACTGGGCAGGAGGGCAGCCGCCGCCCGGGCGTAGCCGGCCGCTGACGGGTGGAACTGGTCGGCGCTGAACATCTCGCGGGGACGGGCGCGGAACTCCGGCCCGAGGAGGTCGCCGAGCGAGACGGTGCGCCCGCCGGCCTCGACGACGGCCACGGTCTGCGCCGCGGCGAGGTCGCGCGACCAGCGCTTCATCAGCGAGCGCAGGGGCTGGCGGATGGGCTCGATGGTGCCGAGGTCGGGGCAGGTGCCGACGACGACCTCGCTGCCGAGCGCCCGGATCCGGCGGACGGTCTGCTCCAGGTGGCGCACCGACGCCGTCCGCTCGATGCGGTGCGTGACGTCGTTGGCGCCGACCATGACCAGGACGACGTCGGGACGCATGACGTCCTCGAGGGCGTTGGCGAGCTGGCGCTCGAGGTCGCTGGACTCGGCACCGACGACGGCCCGGTTGGTGAGGCGCACGGCCCGGCCGGTGAGGGCCGCGACGCCGTTGGCGATGATCGCACCCACCGTCTCGTGGGGGTGGTCGGCGCCCATCCCGGCGGCCGAGGAGTCGCCGATGACGACGATCTCCCACGGCTCGCCGCGCCCGGCGCCGTAGAGGCCGTTGTCGTCGGGGGAGGTGTCGAAGGGCCGACCGATGACCCGGCGGGCG
>QAXK01004500.1:0-12552 GCA_004335735.1 Chlorella sp. KRBP | reverse complement strand
CCTTGCGTGGCCTCTCCTCCTCCTCCTCCTCCTCCCCCTCCCCCTCCCCCTCCCCCTCCTCCTGCTCCTGTCCTGCCTCCTCCCCGTCCCGCACCTCCACCACCTCGTCCACCGCTGCCGCTGCCTCGTTCCTGATGCGCTCTTCCACACGGCACTCCTCCTTTGCCCCACCCTCCACCGTCTCCTCCATCACTGCCGCTGCCTCGTTCCTGCTTTGCTCCTCCACACGTTCCTCCTCCTCTGCACCACCCTTGACCGCCTCCTCCACCGCTGCCGCTGCCCTGTTCCCACCTCGCTCCTCCACACGGCACTCCTCCTCTGCCCCACCCTCCCCCGTGGTGACCGCCTCGTGCACCGCTGCAGCTGCCTCTTTCCTGCTCTGCTCGTCCAAAATCCTTTGCTCAACCGCCTCCTCAGGCTCCTCAGGGCTCAGCGACCAACGCCTCCCAGATGACATTTCCAGACGCACCACCTTGCGCTGCGGGTGTGCGCCGCCCACTGCCAGAGGTCTCACCTCCCGGACCCGCTTCCGCTCGCCTTCCATCGACCGCACCCCACCCTCCTCCCTCACGGTGCGTGTGGATGGCAGCGACATCAGCGGCAACACCGGTTGCTGGTGCTGGTGCTGTCGAGGTGGCAGTGGCCGCGGTGACGGGGACGCCTGCTGCTGCTGCTGCTGCTGCTGCGGTGGTGGTGGTGGTGGCAGCGGCGGCGGCACCGGCTTTGGCAGCGGCAACATCAGCTTTGGCGGCAGCAACACCGGCCGCTGGTGCTGCAGCTGTGGCGGCGGCGGCGGCAGCTCCTGTGGCGGCTTTGGCGGCAGCGGCGGTGGCGACCACAGAAGCTCACCCACGCGTGCAGGTCCCTCCCGCTGCCCCCCCCGCTCACGCGCGGCGCCTGCTGAGGAGGCCGCCGCGTGCGCCGCCCTGCCGCTGCTGCCAGCGTTGCGCTGCTGTTGCTGCTGTGGCTGTTGCGGCGGCGGCTTCTGTGGCGGCTTTGGCGGCGGCAACACCGGCCGCTGGTGGTGCTGCTGTAGCGGCGGCGGCGGCTCTTGTGGCGGCTTTGGCGGCAGCGGCAGCGGCGGTGGCAGCCGCAGAGGCTCACCCACGCGTGCAGGTCCCTCCCCCACCCCGCCGCCACGCGCCCCCCCCCGCTCACGCACGGCGCCAGCTGCAGAAGCGGCCGAATGCGCCGCCCTGCCGCTGCTGCCAGCGTTGCGCTGCGGATCGCCCAAACGTCCTGCGTGCGCGCGTGTATGCATCAGGGTGAGTCTGCTGCGCAATGGCTGCGCTATGCCCGTGCACCCAGGAGCAGGCACGCACCTGCCGGCCCATTCACGATCCGCCATCCCGGGCCCGACGCCTGCGGCCCCTGCGGCGAGCGTTGGCCTCGCTCCTCGCCGTCAGCGTCCGCCTCGTTGCGCGCGCTCGTGGTGGGCAAGATGGACGCCACGGTCTTGTGGGCAGCGGCAGGTTGCGCCGGGGCGCTCGCGACGACGCGTGATGGCCCCACCAAACGCTGCTGTGGCTGCGCCACGTCCTCATCGCTGCTGCTGCGGCTCTGCAGGCCCACCCACGCGCTGCCCTTGCGCGTGCTGCCGGCAGCGCGAGCGAAGGGGCCTGCGGGAGCCCGCTCATCCTCCGCACCGCGCGTGCCACTCGAGCGCCCTCGCTCGCGTCCTCGCTGCTCCCGGCGCGTGTGAGGCTCCTCGCGCACTGGCGAGCGTGAGCGCTTGCGTCCTCCTTCCTGCGGGGCGGCTGCCCGGGGGATGCGCTGCCTGCGCTCAGCCGGGCTGATGGTGGCTCGTGTGGAGTCCTCTGAGGAGTCTGACATCTCCTCCGTCAAGTCAATGGTAAGCACCATAGCTGCTTTCTGCTGGCTGGCTGAGTGTGTGCTCCCACTGTGCGGGACGAGTCCACCTCCACCTGCATGGCCATCAATCTCCACCCCTTGCACACAGCGATCGAGACGAACCACAACGCCAACAAAACAGCTGCGCGTCGTGTGTGTCGGAGGAGGGGCCAGGCGGAGAGAGACAGCGGCTGGCGTGCACACCGTGACGACGAAAGAGATGGAGAATGGCCTTTCTCCGCGACTGCAGCCATCGGGCAGCCACGGCGGAGCAGCGACAGCAGCAGCGAGCTCCTCCGCGCAGCAGAACGGCTCCTTAACGTCGTCTCTGGGGCGTGCCACGGCCTCCGCAGGTGGTGCGCCACCCCTCAACGCAGTGCACCACCACCTGCACGGAAACAGCCCCCTCCTGGCCAACTTCTCGGTGCTCACCATGGAGACGGGCAGCCACAACAGCTGTGCCAGCAGCTCTGTGGGCGGGGAGTCCCCTCCGCACCACTCCAGCAGCGCGCACGCGCTCAGCAATCTGGCAGCAGGCAGCGCGGGCTTTACAGCAAGGAACGCGGGGCCCTCCGGAGGCGCCGCTGCACGGGGTGGCGTTGCTGCTGCTCAGGGGGGCTCACCCACCTCTAACGGTGGGGCCGCCACGCTCCAAGTGCCTGCGGCGGCGGCGGGGCTGTCAATGACTGACCTGGCTGCGTCACTCTCAAGCAGCCTGCAGGTGTGTGCGCTGGTACGGTGTGCGCGGTGTCCTTGTGGGAACGAATCGGTGTGGCGCGCTCCGCCCAAAATGTCACTTGGGGGCTGTCACTCTGGTGCAGCGTGCCTGGTGGTCCCTGCAGCATGGTGCCCGCTGCGCTGCCGTGTGGCGCATGGGCACGAGCGCATGACAGCAGCATGTCCTCTCCTGTGCCACACCTGGTGCCCTGGTCTGCTAGACACACGCACCAACACATTCCCGCCGCATCTCCCACCACCGTGCGACGCACGTTGGCCACCCGTGCAGGTCAAGGCAGGGCACAGCAGCAGCTCGGGTCTGTTGAAGACGCACAAGTCGGGCAGCGGTCACCCAGGCTCGCCGACGTTCAGGGTGAACCGGCACCCGTTCTTCATCGGAGTGGCTGGGGGCACGGCCAGCGGCAAGACCACGGTGGGTAGGGGGTGGGAAAGGAGGGAGGGTGAGGGAAGAGGGAGGTGTGGCTGGGAGGGGGGAGGAGGGAAGGAGAGAAGGAGCGAAGGAGGAAACTCGTAGGAAGGATGGAGGGAGGGCGGGAGGGAAGCAGGGAAGGAAACAAGGAGGGAAGGAGGGAAGGAGGGAAGGAGGGAAGGAGGGAACACGTGGGACAGGACGGTGGTGCACGCGTGCCACGCGCAGCAGGCAGCAGGCAGCATGCCCTCAGTGTGCCCACCATGTGCTGCCAGGACTGCTGCCAAAGCTGCATGTGGCGTGCTCTGCGTGTGCTGCGTGCACAGGTGTGTGACAAGATCATGCAGCGGCTGCACGACCAGTGCGTGGTGATGCTGGCTCAGGTGCGGCAGGGAGGGAGGCAGGGAGGGAGGGAGCAGCCATGAGTACGGGGGCGGAGAGAGAGAGAGAGAGGGAGCGAACGGCAACGCATGCCAAGATCTGGTCAAGGCTGTCGAGCTTCTTGTGTACTTTTGTGTGCGTGTGCACGTTCTGCATCTCCCCAGGACTCGTTCTACCGCGGCCTGACGCCGGCCAGAGCTGAGCATCACACAGCACGTGCGCACGCCTGTTTCTGCTGCTTTCACCCGTGTGCAGGACTCGTTCTACCGCGGCCTGACGCCGGCTGAGCTGGCCGACGTCAAGAACTTCAACTTCGACCACCCAAGTGCGTGGATGGCCTTGGTTTGCATCTGTACGGGCACAAGCCTGTGGCTTGCTAGGCACCCTTCCACCTACCTGCTGTGCTGCCCTACTCGGCATGGCATGACCACACAGACATTTTCAGCCCAATTCCTGGGCTGTGGATGTGACGCATGTCTGTGACATCTCTGCGAATTGTGGGACCATCTGTTCGCCGTAACTGGCTCCACAGATGCCAGGCTTAACACACAGCACGCTGGACAGCACAGGCAGCCCTAGGGCACGCACACACCCAGAGCACACTCCCCCCTGACCCTGCAATGGCCCTGCTCCTGTGCCTGACATGCACGTGTGGGCGCAGACGCCATTGACGTGGCGGCGCTGGTGCAAGCCCTAACCGACCTCCGCATGGGCCAGGCCATCGACGTGCCCGTCTACGACTTCTCGCGGCACCGGCGCAGTGACGAGGTGCAGCGCATGGAGGCTGCCGACGTGGTCATCGTGGAAGGTGCGCGGTGGTAGGGCTTTGGTGGTTAGGGTGCATGGAGGTTGGTTACGGCTGAAGTGATGAGAGTGCCGGCGCAGCGACGAGGTGCAGCGTTTTTGGAGGCTGCCGACGTGGTGAGTGTGGAAGGTGCGCGGTTTAGGTATAGGGCTTATTGGGTGCATGGAGGTGCGGTCAGGGCACCGGCGCAATGACTAGCTGCAGCCCATGGAGGCTGCCGACGTGGTGATTGTGGAAGGTGCGCGGCGTAGGGCCTTGGTTGTTAGGGTGCATGGAGGTTGGTGAGGGCTTGGGTGATGAGGGCACCGGCGCAGTGACGAGGTGCAGCGTTTTTGGAGGCTGCCGACGTGGTCATCGTGGGACCTGGGTGCGCACCCAAAATGAAGGTTTGGTTGAGGTTTGGGATGGTTTAGGGCACCTGCGCCCGTCCCAGCAGGCCGCAGCATTGCAGGCCCCTGCCTTGTCTGCTCGCCGCCACCTGCAGGCATCTTGGTGCTGGCGCTGGAGGAGGTGCGCAACCTGCTGCACATGAAAATCTACGTGGACACGGACGACGACGTGCGGTGAGGGCTTTGGGCTTTAATGGTTTGCTTGGAGGGGCGCCACAGCAACTCTTCCAAGGCTTGCGGGTGGAGATGAAGGCTTCAAGGCTTACAGGGCCACTAGCACGGCTCTACAGCTGATCAGGGTGGTGCAGACTGCCGTCATGCTGCTGCCGTGCGTGTCGTGCCTGCGTGCAGGTTGGCGCGGCGCATCCAGCGGGACGTGGCGCAGCGTGGCAGGGACGTGGCAGGTGCGGGGTAGCACTCCCTCCTTGCTGCTGATCCGTGCTGCCATGGTTGCCGCGGCTGGGCCACCCCGTTTGCAAGCGCGCACACAGATGCATTAGAGCCACGCCTTGAACTCACTTCGGTTGCCATGTCGAATCTCCGCCACCTCCTGACTTTGCTGTCTGTGCCTGTTGCTGTGCAGGTGTCATTGAGCAGTACACGCGCTTCGTCAAGCCGGCGTTCGACCAGTGGATCGCCCCCTCACGGAGGTGAGCCGCCTCTCACTCTTTTGCGCGTTCACCTGCAGCATGCCTCTCCCAAGCAATTGCTTGCGTGACCTGTGGGCAGGCGTGTGGTAGCTGTGGTTGAATGGGGCCGCACCGCAGCAAGAAACGCGCCTGGCAACGTGCGTGTGTGTGTGTGTCGATGTTTGCATCTGTTCGGGCGCCTCGGCGGGGCTGGAGCCCACCACCGGGCTTATCAGATGTGTGTGTCTCGTCGTCATCATTGCATGGCGTTCACGACAGGTGTCATGGTGCTGCAGCCATCACAAAAGACGCCAGCAGCCTTCGCCAAGCAAAGTTCACGCCAGTGCACATTGCTTGTCTGAGGCTGCGCTCGTGTGAGTGTGTGTTGAGCTTTACATCTGGTGGAGCCAGTTACGGCAAACAGATGGATCGCACTCGCATCTGCGCATCACCTCCGCAGGTACTACCGGCAAGACGTGCTGCAACAGGCCAAGCTGCCCGTGCCTGCCACGTGGGAGGACCTGCTGTTCGTGGCTCAGACGCTCAACGGCACTGACTTCAATAATGGTGAGTTAAGGTTTCTCAAACAGTGGATGAGGGCATGAGAGAGCATGGGCAGGGACGAGGACATCCCTCTACCCAGCTTTAGGAGCCGCTGCTGCCGCTGCTGCACTGATCGGGCAGAGTGTGTAGCTTGCAAACGGGGCTTCAGGTCGCATCAACCAAGGCAGCATGGATCAGCAGCGAGGCAAGATTAGGCACAAGCCCAGGCCATGTCAGCAGTCACTGCCACACCGGGCAGTGTGTTGGCATGCTCTGCGTGCTTGGACGCAGACACCAAGTCAGATTATGCACTCTGCCTCCGCATCAACGCCACAGCCTGCCTGGAGGACATGCTCGTGCTGGGCTCCATCTTCACCTCCATCGCGCAAACCACGGTGAGGGCTTTGCACTCGCACGCACGCCATGCTGGCCGCACACAGTCGCTGCTGAGCACACGGGCAACTGTGCGGCGTGCTTGCGGGTGGCTGCGTGCTCAGTTGCCTTTGCACGTGTGTCTCACGTCTTTCGCAGTCACCTGCCTGCTGTGCCAAGCAGCCATGCCTGGCTGACGGCAACATGCATCGAAACAAAACGTGTGCCTCTGTCTGCTCTGCGCACCTAAGAAGCTTGCCTTGTGTTGTTGCTGAGCTGCTGAGCTGTGCCAACACTAATCCTGTCCCTTCAACCGAGGAATGCTGCTGGCCAAGTGGTGGTGCGGTTGCTTGCAGAAAAATGCGGCTTGCCCACCAACCAGAAATGGCAGACATGTCCAGCTCGCTCCTGGGCCCGGCAGCGCAAGCGGCTTGTGACTCTTGATGCTCACAGTGCGCTGCTGCCTCTGCCTGCTCTGTTCACCTGCGCACCTGCTTCAAGAAATCCAGAAATGGCAGACATGTCCAGCTGGCACGCCTGGGCCCCGCAGCGCAAGCGGCTAATGACTCTTCGTTGTTTCACAGTGCGCCTCTTCTGCGCTGCTGCCCCTGGCTGCCCGTGTGGCGTGTGCAGGGCACGCAATCAGGGTGGCTGTTCGACCCCGACACAGTGCAGCCCATCATTGACAACGAGGTGAGCTCAGTATGTATATGTATGCCTGAGCTCCCGTGCAGTAGTCACGTCTGTTGCGGCACCTTGAGGGCGTGTTAGGCACGGTGCAGCCCATCATTGACAACGAGGCAACTGCTGCGCTGTGTGGAGCGAAGCACGCCTCACGTCAGGCTTTGCGAGCAGCCGGGTGGCCAGCCGTGGCAACCAAGCTGTGCAGCTTGCTTGGCCCCACAGCCCCACACCGTGACCGTCCACCACACCGTGGCCATCCACCATCTCTCATGCACAGCACTGGAAGGGCGCCCAGGCAGTAGGGATCCACGCTTGAATACTCGCAATATTGAAATTTTTTGAAGTTAAGTAATTAAAGTATTGACTGTTGCCTGCATGAGGAGGGCGCGAGCAGTGCTGGCCAACAGCCGCCCTGCCTCTCCCTCCCGCTCATTGCTTGCCTGACTGCCCACGTGATCGCCCTTGCCTGCAGGCCATGAGGAGGGCGCGAGCAGTGCTGGCCAACAGCCGCCCTGCCTCTCCCTCCCGCTCATTGCTTGCCTGACTGCCCACGTGATCGTCCTTGCCTGCAGGCCATGAGGAGGGCGCGAGCAGTGCTGTTCAACAGCCGCCCTGCCTTCCCCTCCCGCTCATGGACTTGCCTGACTGCCCACTTGATCGTCGTTGCCTGCAGGCCATGAGGAAGGCGCTCGGACTTTTGGCCCAGCTAAACAAGTACTCGTGGCCCACCTCCTCGGACGACCCCTGCCTTCAGTACATCTCCCCGCATTGTGAGTTGCTGTCGGTCCCCAGGGCGTTGCTGCATTTTGCGAAGCGATAGGCTTTTATGGCAGGGTAGTTGCTGCCCCCAGGGCGGAGTGGAGGTGGTCGTCTTGCGCGGCGCGCCTGCAGCTGCAGCAGCCAGCACCCACCGCACGGTGGCTGCCCACGTTGGCTGGCCTGATCAGACCTGCCTGGCGGCTGCAGCACCGTCCTGTGCGCCGGTACTGGACCGTCTGCTTCAATGGGGTGTGTTCCCCGGTACCTGGGTCTAACCCAACCCTAACCCTAACCCTAACGTCAAACTTGTTGCCATGCAGACTACGCCGGCGAGTGCGCCATCACCATCACATGGGACACGGGGTTCAAAGCCATCCAGACCGGCAACAACCTCGACAACATCACGCTGCCAAGCAACCCCACAGGGAGCAACGGCACCAACCTCCCCCCTCCTCCTCCTCCTCCCCCGCCGCCACCCGCAGGGCCGCCCAGCGGCGGTGGTGGCGGGGGAGGGTCGAATGGGAGTGTGGTGCCCGTGGTAAACCCTTGGAAGGGCACGGCGCGCATGGCGGTGGCGCGGATCCCTGGGTCGGTCAACGTCCTGAACAGGACCACACGTGAGTTGATTAATCATAGGACCACACGTGAGCTGCTTATAGGACCACACGTGATTGTAGGACCACTCGCGAGTCGAGTTGTGGCCACTGGGTTGTGGCCACGCCTGTCTGCAGAGCTTGGGGTGTGCTGAGGCACTTCAAAGGTTGCTGTCTCCAGGTGTTGCTCCTGCATGTGTGTAGGTGCCGCCTTGGGCACCTACATCTTTAAACACTTTGGCGCAGACCAGGCTCTCAAACACTCACACAGCAAGCAAGGTGCTGGGCGCACCGTGCACATGCAACGCGCGCAACACTGGCGTGTGCCCTCTGCCCCACATTTGCAGGCAAGCTGGTGCCGTGCTCCACCGCCACATGCCCCAACGCCGACCAGGCCTTCAGCGTCGTGCACGGCAACCAGACCGTGGCGGTCAACCGAGCACCCTTCTTTGGCCTCGGTGCGGTGCAGTGATCATAACGTTACTTAACCACCTTGGTGGTCAAGTATCCCTTCTTTGGCCTTGTTGCGGTGCAGTGATCATAACGATAACGTGGCAAAGTATCCCTTCTTTGGCCTCGGTGCGGTGCAGCCATCGTAGTGATAAGGCGGTAAAGATCCCTTCTGCGCTTGGTGTGGTGCCGGGTAACGTGGTGCGCTGCTGGGTAGTGGTCCCACCGGCCGGCCCGCCCCCACGGCAGCCTCTCTAGAAGCACCAACGATTTGTCAACGTGTGCCACTGAGTAGTTTCGCTGACTTGGGGCTTTGGCTGGTCTGGTGCCTGCCTGGAAGGCCCCAGAAGCGTACGGCCCGAGTTGCCCTCTCTCATGACGTGTAGCCTCAGCCACAGCTTTGGCCATATGACCATCTGCTGCAGGCATCAAGTCAGCGTTTCCATAATCCTTCACAACCTGCGCATCATGCTCCGTTGTGCGCAGGCGGCGTGATTGGCATGCTCAACCCTTGGGTGGTTGAGGACTACCGAAAGGCTGCTTACTCGGTCTTCTCCCTCCTATCCGCCAACTTCAGCATGCTGGTGAGCCTTCAGCTTGCCCTGCCACCTGTGTTTGTGAGTCAGTCTTTCCCTCCTGCCCGCCGACTTCAGTGCATGCTGGTGAGCCTAGCACCGCTTACTTCATGCCTAGCACCTGCTTTCCGCCGCCTGAAATAGCAGCCTGAAATAGCAGCCTGCTCACGACGCGTTGCTCTCTGCTCGCCTTGGCGTATGCGTGCGCAGTCCATGTACGAGTTCCCGCTCTTTGGGCCCTTTAGGTGAGCCACTTTGAGTTGCTTTGAGGGCGATCATCATCAGCGGCAGCAGCACGCCAGTGCGCCACGGCAGGGCCAAGCAGTGGCAGGTGCCGGCGCTTCATCACGTACTTGGCTCTTGGCCGCCTCCCCTGAGTGACCCTAACCCTAACCCTAAACCCGTGACTTGGCGCATGGACACGTTGGACGCTGCAGGTACTCTCACCTCAACACGTCTAACGCCAGCCTGGAGCAGTGGGTGGGATACGGATACGACGCAGGTGAGCGAGGGAGCAGTCACTGAGTGATTTATTTGCTTTGTTTTGCTGTTTTGCTTGCTGTCTAGTCGCACAGCTGCCGTGCTCCAGGGCCGTTTGGGCCAGCGCTCTGCTGAGTGTCGGCGTGAGCTGATGCGTCAGTCGGATGTCACGCATGGCGGCGAATCAGACGCAACTGTGCTTTGCTTCACAACACGCTTTTGGGCACTGGGGTCTGCTTTGCTTTGCTTTGCTCCTTGCAGTGGACGTGCGCAACTACCTGGTGACCATCAAGGACACGTTGGACTCGCCCAACATTGCGTTGGACTTGCGCATTGTCGGCGGTGGAAACTACAGGTGGGCCTTGGGTTAGGGTTAAGGTTAGGGTTAGGGTGAGCGGCGGCAGCTACAGCCACGCCAGGGCTGGGTTAGTTGCAGCAGCGGCAGGGTGCTGCTTGCAAGTGAATCGTAGGTCCTGCCTCTGCACCTGTTGTTTTTCTGCAGGGACCTGCTGCGCAACGCCAGCGGCAGGGTGCAACTGAAGCCGTGGAGCCGTGGCCCCTGACTGTGCAACTCTATTCTGCAGGGACCTCTTTCTGCACCTCTATTCTGCTCTAGTTTGCACTCTATTCTTCACCTCATCTCTGCAGGGATCTGCTTCGTAACGCCAGCGGCAGGGTGATCAACGGCGACAGTGTGGAGGGCGCGGTCGGGTGGCTCAAGGCGGGATTCAAGGCGGAGGCTTCCAAGTACACGGAACAGCAGGTGTGTCGTGGTGGTGGTGGTGGTGGTGGCGGTGGGATGGTGCTAGTCGTGCACAGTGGCGTTTATTACATTGCGTTCGTGGTGGCTGTGGTGGTGGTGGTGGCTGTGGTGTACAGAGGGTGCTAGTCGTGCACAGTGGCGTTCGCATTGCGTTCGTGGGGCCCAAAGCAGCACCTGCAGAAGTGCAGCGCCTTTCCTCAGTTGCCAGGTTGATTTTGTCTTGTCAGTACGTTTGGCTCGCGGTTGCTCAGTCTGACTTGCTTGCCAGGTTTGTTTTGCCCTCCCCAGTAGGGGTCTGCCGTGTCCTAACCACTGGTCTGCCGCCTGCCCTGGCAAACCAACAGGCAAACAACCGCTAACCAGGCAAACCAGTGCAGGCCCTGCCGTGTGCTAACCACCTCCCTGCCACCTGCCCTGAGCTAACACACCCCTACTCCCACGCTCCGTTCGCCAGTCCACGTTTCATGGTTCACAGCTTACGCCGTTCGGCACATTCTTGTATGGCTCTGGCTCAATAATTGCACACCATCTTCCTGCCCTAACTTGTTGCAGACGGCAGCCCCCTTGTACACCACCACCCTGCCCTCACTTTGCTGCAGACATCAGCCCGCATGTATGCCACCACCCTGCCCTCACTTACTGCAGACATCCGAGTCCTACTGGGCAGGACTAAACCTCGAACGGCACTGGGCCCGCGACCCCCCGCCTCCCCCCCCCTCCCCGCCCGCCGCCGCGCCCTCCTCCGGAAGTAACAAGCTCAGCAACGAGGTCGTGGTGGCCATTGTGGTGCCCGTGTTCGTGTGCCTCCTGGTTGGCGCCGGCGTGCTCTTTTGGCTCGGGTACAAGTATAGGGAGACGTGGAGGCGCAAGTTCAGGCTGAGTGGCCCGCCTGGCGTGGGACCTAACACCACCATTGCAGGTGAGGGTGGTGGTGTGGTAGTGGGGGTGAGGCGTGGAGGCGCGAGTTCAGGCTGAGTGGCCCGCCTGGCGTGGGACCTAACACCACCATTGCAGGTGAGGGTGGTGGTGTGGTAGTGGGGGTGAGACGTGGCGGCGCGAGTTCAGGCTGAGTGGCCCGCCTGGCGTGGGTCCAAGCAGGTGATTGCAGGTGATTCAGATGGGGCAGCACGTTAGCATATCTGACGGTTTGCGATGGGGACTGTGACATAGACGCCAGCAGCAGCAGCAGCAGCAGCCGTAAGTGAGATTGTTGCGCTGGTCACCACTGCCAGCTCTGGATGCTGCCCGCCACACGCACTTCTAATGTAAGCTCTGTGTGCATTATATGTGTGCTTTCGTGTGCGCAGTGACCGACATTGAGAACAGCACGTCGCTCTGGTGCGTTTGGCCGCTTGCCTTTCTCACATTGAACAGTGCTTGTTGCACAAACTAGGCCGCTAACCCAAGGGGCCCGTAGGATCAAACCCCGGGCCATCGGTTCGTTACCTGCAGTGGGCAAAACGCCGCGCAGTGAGAGACGCTGCGTGGCCCCTTCATTTGCAGCGTTGTGGCGGGTTCTCCCTGCTTTCGCCGCAGGGAGAACCTTCCCCAGGAGACGATGGATGGCGCTGTGGACATGCACCACCGGTTGGTGCGCAAGCTGCTGCTCAAGCACCACGGATACGGTGAGTAGGGTTAGGGTTAGGGTTAACCCCCCCGGTAAGTGAGCGGGCACACTGGACATTGCCTCAGCACTGCCATTTGCCCCATTGCCCCAGCCACATTGCCTCAGCACTGCTATTCGTGCAAGTGACCAACCTGAGCCTCGATGCACACCGTGCCAAAGGTGGGAGCTGCATGAATGACATGTGGGATGGCCTGGTGGGATGGCACGATGGGATGGCATGACATGTGGGATGGCCTGATGGGATGGCAGGATGAGATGGCAGGATGAGATGGCATGTGGGAGCTGCATGACATGTGGGATGGCCTGATGGGATGGCAGGATGGGATGGCAGGATGGGATGGCATGGCATTGTGGCATGGCCTGATGGGATGGCCTTTCTGACCAGCGCTTTGGTCCCGGTCCTGGTTTGGTCCCGGTGGAGCCAGCAGCGTTACACCACGTGCTGTGCGTGCTGCGTGTGCAGAGTCTGCGACAGAGGGCGACAGCTTCATCATCGCCTTCCAC
>QAXK01004496.1:0-14262 GCA_004335735.1 Chlorella sp. KRBP | reverse complement strand
CGAGGGGCAGGAACAGCAGCAACAGCAGAAGAAGGGCAAGCAGAAGAAGCAGAAGCGCAGCAAGGCGGCGGCGGAGGCTACGGACGCAGTGGCTGCCGCTCCAGAGGAGCCTGCAGCAGCAGAGGAGGCTGCGCCGCAAGAACAGGAGGAGGGTCGCAAGAAGAAGGGCAAGAAGCAGCGGCGGGCACAGGAGCAGGAAGAGGAGCAGCCGCAGCAGCAAGGGCAGGGGGAGGGCAGTGGCAGCGGCAAGCAACAGGACCAGGCAGCGCCATCCGTGGCTGAGGGTGAGGGTGACGTCAAGACTGGCCCGGTCAAGTGGCTCAGGGTAGCCAAGCTACTCCTCAAAAAGGTGCGGATGCGTGTGGCTGACTTGAGCTGAGCTGTCTGATGGATGGGCTTGAGGGCATTCTGCATCAGGTCGGATGGGAGCGCGCTCTGTTGCCGGGATGCTGAGCTGGGCTGTTGGCGAGTGTGGCGCAGGCACCTGAGCGGCGGCTCAAGCTGGAGAAGCTGTGCAAGCGCATGCTGGAGCACCCTGACGCGCTGCACCACCCTGGCCTCAGCAAGACCATGAGCCACGAGAAGCTGTCCAGCCTGCTGCACCGAAAGGTGGGTGCCGTCCCTCGCTCCTTTCGCGTGGTGTGCACAGCGGTAGCGGGCCAGGACCTCGACCCTTGCTCGTCGCGTGTCTTGCACCCGCAGGCAGAGCAGCAAAAGGTGATCATCGAGGGAGGCTACGTGAGTTTGGCAAAGGCATGATGAACCCAGGATTGTAAAGTCACTGCTCTCCCCGTCACGTCAAATGCAAGTGCCCGGCCCGTGCGAGAAGTGATGCGCACTCAGTGACTTGCAGGCAGTAAGCACGTCTTAAGAGCAGTCCATGGCTGCGGCGCCGTCTCGCCCCAGTGCAGCAGCAGTGGCAGCGCGTACGCTTGGCGGTGGCTCAGCCAGGTGCGAAGCGATGCGAGGCAGCGTGCGCTTGAGCTGATCCACGTCGTCCACCACGCGAGCCGCGGGGGCAGCGGGCAGAGCGGCGGGCGGCTGCGCGGCCTGCGACTTCTGCCGCTTGGCGGCGGGCTTGGTCGCCTTGCTGGCCTTGCCCTCAGTCCCCGCTGCCGCTGCTGGTGCTGGTGCTTCGCCGTGGTGCGCCCCGTTGCTGCCGTTGGTGCTGGTGCCGGCGGCCAGGCAGGCCTTGGTGGGGACGACGTGCACGGAGAGCTTGCGCCGGGCGGGGCTGGCGGGGTGCAGGTGCTTGTCCCACCACTCGCGCACTTGCTGCAGCGTGACGCCCTCCAGTGCCGCCACCTCGGCCTCGCGCGCCAGGAAGTCGTACCTGCACGCGAGGGAGCGCACCACGGTTGGAAGCGTCAGCACTGAACTGCGCGGAGGCGAGGGTGGTCAGAGAGGGGAACCCTCCCGTGCGGTTCGACTCGCACCTCTGGTTCCAGATGTGGTCCCAGTGCCGCGTGGTCTCGTCCGCGAGGTTGCGGTCCTTGGTGAGCTTGTTGGACCTGAGCGACGTCTTGTGCTGCTCGAACTCGGCGTCGCTCATGTCCCGCAGCCTGCGCACCCACCGCACCGTGCCCCCACAGCGACGAGTCAGACCGCGCTTGGAAGCGGATGCAGCCCGTAACGCAAGCAGTCGCACTCACTTGTCGCCGAACTCGGACAGGAAGGCGTCGACGCGCTCGTCCACCTGCGCCGCCGTGTGGCTCGCGCTCACCACCACCACGCAGAAGCCCAGCACGCCGTGCGTCAGGCGCGTGCCGGTGTGCACCTGTGCACCGCCGCACAACAGCCCAACACGAACATTGCACAGCCCGCACCGGCGAACGCCGCAAGCTTGGTACCGTCGAGGCCCAGCACCGACAAGCCTCGCTCACCGTGTAGCCGAGCTGCTGCTTGGTGCGCAGCGAGTTGTAGGCCGGCTCGTACGCCATCTGGTCCACCAGATCCAGCAGCGCGCGGTCAGCCGCCAGGGGCGAGGCTGAACGGCCGACCTGGTAGTACACCTCCACACCGCAGTTCTCTTCCTCCGCGTTGCGCGTCGTGTGCTGCAGCAGCAGGCCGCGGCCCATGGGCACCTCGACGCAGCAGTCGCGCTTGCGAGCTCCCGGCGCCATCGTGCAGCCGGGTCCCAGCGCGCTGTGCGTGTCCCTCGCGAGGGCCAGCGCCTCGGACTGCGTCATGTTGCCGTGCACCAGCACCTCGAGGTGGCACCTGCGTGCCAGGGTGTGTCAGGGCCAAAAGGGAACTTCAAGTGAATGGCCATGGCAAGCGGAGGAAGCACCCTGGGGCAGCAGCAGAAGCGCGCCACACTGCTGCCTCACTCACTCTCGCAGCGCCTGCTGCACGTGCGCGCGCACGTCCGCCAGGGTGGCTGACTGTGCGTGCGGCAGCAGCTGGGTGTGGTGCATGGCGGCGGCGCACAGCGCGTGCAGGCGCTCGTAGCTGGCGTGTTTGGCCACCTGCGGCCACAACCACAGCCACGCGTACGTGCAGTGTCAGCCTATCCTCCACACACAGCTGAATCACTGTGCCGCTCCACCCCATCGCTTGCGCTGCATGGGTCATGCTGCGGCAAGGTTAGCGCTACCCCAACCCTAACCCTGCTCGCCTGCATGTTCATGTTTCGGTACTTGCGGCATGTTGCCTCATGCACCGTCTCCCAGCTGCTGCCCTCGAAGGTGGCGGCCGCCAAGGTGCCCAGCACGCGCTTGGCCAGCAGCGACAGCTTGTGGGTGAAGCCGTTCACCTTGACCTCCACGCCTGCAACCACACATGCGTGGCTCACCCACAGCGCCCACACTGAGAGCATGCACGAGTGCGTCAATCAGCTGGTGCATCTAGTGCATCCATCAATGGAGCGAGCACCCTGGTGCAGGCCCCGCATGCGCCGCATGTGCACAGTACGCACCCGTCATGCCCTCAGGTGCCGTCGAGTAGTGCAGCCCCGCCACCTCTGCCAGGTACGCGTCCTCAGTGAGGCAGTCCTCCATCACCTTGAGCGCCAGGTGCGTGAGGGCCGCCTCGCGCGCGCCCGCGCACCACGTGGGCGACGACAGGCGCAGGCACACGTTGGCGCGAGGGAGGGCAAACGAACGGTCCAGCTTGTGCCACACGCGCAGCCCTGAGCAGGCGCACAGCACACAGCATACACTACCGTAACATGGGTGGAGCATGGAGGCTGGGCGGCTGGCTCCTGGTGGCTTCCTGCATCCAATCAAGCGCTGCTGACGGCGCCACACAGCAGCAGTGGACCGCCCTGACATGCAACTAGCACGTGCACCGCGGCTGCCCTCAAGTGAATGTGCCGACACTGACTGCTCGTGTGTCCCCGCACCCCGCACCTGGTTGGTCCAGCACCATGGTTGGGGGCGTGGCCAGGACCAGAGGCAGCTGTAGCTCCTGAGCCAGGGCAGCCGCCTCGTGCACCTCTGCCGCCGCCGCCGCTGCTGGCTGCGCTGCGTCCGCTGACTTGGCAGGTGCCTCGCTCACAGCCGCTGATGCTGGTGCTGGGTCGGTGGGCAGGTGCACAGTGAAGTCCGTGGCGATGTAGGGATTGGGCGGGGGCAGGCGCAGCTCAGCGGGGGGCGGGGAGGTGGCCCACGCCTGCACCAAGGAGGCAGGCACCTGCGCACGCACCAACAGCAGTCCCAGCGCAGCATCCGGCACACAGCTCGCCACAGGCCATCCCCTGACGTGGCGAGCACAGCAAACTCACAATCACTGCCATCACTGGCGGCCCACATGCATCAGGCCAGCATCACACCCGTGTGTGTGCACCCACCCACCTGTGCCCAGGCCGCCTCCATGTTGAACCACGGCTCAGTGTCCACCGTCACGCCGCCGGTCCCGTCCCCCTCCGCCGTTCCCCCGTCCTGCTGCTTGGCCAGGGCGACCAGCTGTTCCTTGACGCGCTCGTACTGGCGCGTGAGCACGTCGATACGGTACTCGGACTGTGATGGGTCCATGCACGACAGCACCTCAGAGATCTGCACACAGGCGCCAGGACAATCACAATGCTGGCATGCAGTATGGGAGTGAGGTGCAGACCTCAGGTAAGAAGGGCTCGGGCGGCACATGCAATAGCGTCTGCTTTACGCGCAGCCACAGCAACGACTCTCATCTGCCCGTCCGTTGCAGGTGAGACCTGGCACGCTGCTCCTGCGCAGGGGTGAGTCCCTCCCTCCCACCTCTCGCCCACCTGCGACTCCACGCCAGTTCCTTCTCTGCCTCAAATCAGAGCCCCCGTCACCAGTCCTGGGTCGTGCAGGTACCTCGTGTGCCCTGCAGTTCCCTCCCTACCAAGGGTGCCTAACCAGGCCCCCTTCACAGGCCACCACCACAGAGCTTCCTCTCACCAGTCCTGGGTCGTACTGCTCGTGCAGGTACTCGTGTGCCAACACGTGCTGCGGCTGGCACAGGTGCAGCCCGCTGGCCAGGCGCGTGCACGTGTCCATGGGCTCCTCATCCTCCTGGAAACGGAACTTCATCTCGGCGATCTGCGCCATCTCACGCCACACCCACTCCTGGGGACCTGCGCAAGCGTGCACGCAAAGGGGACGCGGCTGTTCCAGCAGCAAAGACTCCCACTCACCTCAGGCACTGTCAGTAGGAGAGCAACGTGCTCAAATTCCTCCACCCTGTCAAGGCCCCTCCTTTTTCGTGCGTTGCTACAGCGCTACCACAGAAAGCCACGGGAGACCGTCCCAAGCGCAGTTGAGCAGTTGAGAAGGTGCACAAGGCCCCCCCCCCCAGCTGCAGCGCACCTGCCTCGCGCATCATGCGCAGGTACCCAAACGTGGCCTCCAGGGGCGCCAGCCCGCAGCCGGGTGCCGCCGCCAGGCCCGCGTCCGTGAGGCTGACGGTGACGGTGAAGAGGAAGCAGCGCGTGTTCTGCGAGTGGCCGTCCTCGTCGATGCCAGCTGTCACCTCGGTGGCCCAGCCCTTGGCCTGCGGGACGCATGGGGAACGCATGCACGCACGTAGGCTCAGCTGCTGCAGCACACGCCCCTTGCCACCGCACCCCTCGATGGTTGTGAAGCGTATATCACCTGTGCTGTCGGGGGGAGCGGCCGGTTGGCGCAAGCGGGATGCGTGGCCGTGCTGGTATGATGTGGGTGCGAGGGTGAGATGGCTCGCTCACCTTGAGCAGTGAGAGCAGTGAGCCCGGTCCCTCACCTTGAGCAGTGAGAGCAGTGAGCCTGGTCCCTCGTGCCCCAGGAGGTGCGCCACGTAGTGCTCGGCCTTGCACAGGTACCTCTCCCATAGGCAGGGCAGCTGGAACGTGATGGACACCTCGTGGTTGTCGCGCACGGCAGGCATTACGTACACCTGGCGGCCCTGCGCGCGCACGCGCATACCCGTGCCAACTGGTCCTGCTTGCCAGGCTGCACTCGTTGTCGTGGCATGGTTGTGACCGAGGCGTTGTGGGTGAGGTCACCAGCAGCACGCATTGCGCCCTGCTGGCGGAGCAGTTGCATGGCGCTAGCGTCAAGCCCTGGTGCGGGCCACGCACCTGGAAGGGCATGGGCGCGTGGGCGATGCTGGGCCGGGGCCCGCAGCCCTTGGGCAGCTCGGCAAACAGCTCCAGCACCCACGCCTGCGGACAAGAGCAAACGGGGGCACAGGTGTAGTGGGACAAGAAGCACGGCACCGCTCTAGCCCGCCCAACAGTTCCAGTCTGCACAGGGTGAGACGGGTGAGAGGAGGAGGGCAGGGGTGCTGTGCAGCTACACGCTGCTGGTTCCCCCCCCCAGGTCCCCGCACCTGCAGCGTGTCGAGGTCCTCCCCTCCCAGCAGCACCAGGTTCATGCGCTCAGCGCTGTAGTGCTTCCTGCACCGTGGACCGCCAGGTGCAGCACACAAAACACGAGGCCCAAGCACTGTGGTGGCACGCACTACACTGCGGGTTTCCCTAGCGCTGCTGAGCAGAGCCACAAGCAAGCAGCCAGCCGCCCGCTCACTTGTAGTAGTCCTGGATGTGCTGGCGTATGTCGAGTCCCGCCGCCAGGGGCTGGTCCCACAGGCTCTTCTTGTTGCCCCAGCTGAATTGGCGGTAGGGGTGACCGGGACGCGCCTGGGCACGGCGGCAGCAGGTACGGCAACGCGCACACACTGCTTGATATGTCCTTTGATGCTTCCGCAGCCCCGCCTGGCCGTGGTGATCACTGCCCCGTGGCCTCAGGGCATGCATGCACCTGCCACGCCCCCTTGCGCCTGACCCCGCCTGCCCACCCACCCACCCACCCACCGTGTGGCACATGAGCTGGCTGACCCTGCAGGCGTCCGACTGCATCACTCCGCTGAACTCAGAGTCCACCGCCAGCACCTCGCGCTCCAGGGAGCTCGCCAGCATCAGCGGGGCCGTGAAGAACTGAACCACGCAAACACACGCGCACATACACACACGCACACTTGCGTCTGCCTGAACGCTGCTCCAGTTGTGAAGCTCAACACAAACAGCAAGCACGGCAGCGCTGCAGTATGCAGGGCCCATGGCCCCAATCGAATGGGGCTCTGTAGTCGTTGCACCGTGCAAGTGTGGCCTGGTGGTGGTGACGCGCGTGTGGCTGTGGAGCGGGCAACAGGCCCAACACAGCCCCTCACCTGTGAGAAGCGCTCAAGTGCGCCCCGCAGTGCCTCGGGCGCCACCTCAAAGTGGAAGTTGGTCAGCTCCTGCAGCGGCGTGCACAGGGGGAGGCGGGGAGGTCAGCGGCAGCAGGGCACAAGGGACGGTGTGGGGCCACGTGGGGAGGTGACGGCGTGCAGTCCACAGCGCGCACCATCTGCTTGGACCGAGCACAACCACCTGAGCTGCTTGCCCAGGGCTCTAGGCTGGCTTCAAGTGCTGATCCAGACCCGCAGCAATAGCTGGGCCCCAAGCGTGTGCTCTGGCCGAGGGGGCGGCAGGAGAGCTGGGGGTAGCCCAGGCATCTGTGCGCGATGACGATTATCTCTGCTCATCTGCTTGAGAGAGATCGCCTCGCCACATGTTAAGCTCAACACACACACACACACACGCACTGACCAGCTCTGTGAATGCGTTGGACGACCCCGAGTACTTGGTCATGTAGTCGTCAAACTCGTTCTCACTGGGGAAGCCGGCGCTGCCCATGAAGAGCATGTGCTCCAGGTAGTGAGAGAGGCCCTGCGCGCGCATCAAGGTGACGGCTGGTGGACACGGTGGGTGATGCCGCCTGAAGCCCCGTTTGCAAGCTCCACACACACACCAAGCCAAGGGAGGAGCAGCCCCTGGGCAGCAGCAAAGCACCCTCGGATCGGGTACCCTGCACTCAGACACGCCGTGGCTGGTCCGCCTGAGGGCGCTGCAGAGCCCTCCAACCATCAGTGAATTGCGCACCTGCATGCACTCAGGGTCGGAGAAGCTGCCCACGCCCACCACCATGGCCGCCGCTGCCTTCTTGACGCCCTCGGCCGCCCCGCCACCGCCGCCCTTGCCCTTCCCTTTGCCGCGCTTGCCGCCACGCTTGCTGCCGCCGCCCTCACTGCCCTCCTCCTCATCATCATCCTCTCCCTCCTCATCCTCGTCGCTGCCGCTCTCATCGCTGCCGCTCTCATCGCTGCCGCTCTCATCGCTGCCGTCCTCGTCCCCGCTGCCGCTCTCGCTCCCTGCATGCGCACCACAGCACAGCTGAGAGTGAGCATCCCTCCATGTGCAGAGATGCACTCCTCGTGCATTAGACTAAGCTGCTCTCACCGTCCTCGTCCTCGTCCTCCTCGTCCTCGTCCTCTTCCGCGCTGCCCTCGTCCTCGTGATCTGCCGCCTGCGGCATGCAGGTGCATGCACGGTGTGTGGCAGTGCTGCTTGCACGCACGGTGACCAAGAGTGTGTGTGGCCGCACCTTGGTGCGCCGGCGGCCGCCGCGTGCCTGTGATGGCTGCCGTGGTGTCCCCTCAGCAGCAGCCCCACCGCCGCTGGTGGCGTCGCTCTGCTGGCTCCGCATTTCCGGATCGGAAATCAGCAGCACGGAGAGCCCGTTGTCCAGCGTGAGTCCCCGGTAGAGCTTCTTGTCCTGGGGCGACTGCAGAGGCGGCGGCCACAGCACCTGAACTGCCGCGAGAGCTGGCATTCTTCGCTTCTTTGCTGCTGCCGAAGCTGCTCTCGCGTTTGTCGTGTGTGACGGCACTCGGCACGCACCGCACAGATCTGTTCGAATATTAAAATACAAACCGCAACAGCTCCGAAGGCAAGGAGTGGGCCCAGGCCATAACTCACATTCAGCGCCCCTATAGTCCGGGGTGCGGCTATTCACTACACTCTGATGCACGGCAAGCGCAGGTGGTGGAAGAAAGAAGGAATGCATACCCGAGTCCCATCCAAGGTGCCCCATGCAAGTTGCCATTGGCGCAGTGCTAACTTGAGACAGACGCCATTGAGGCCCGTCATACATCATCATCATCATCATCATCATCACGGCCGCTGCTCAGCCACGGTGTTCTCCACATCCTGCAGCATCCTCTCCATGTCGTCCTCGCCCTGCAGCTCAACTGGCGCTGCGGCCGGTGGTGGGGGTGGCATGGCCATGGTGGGCTTTGGCGCTGACGGGGGGCGGGGAGACAGCGCAGGGGCCACCTCCTGCTGCTGCACCTCCTGCACGGCGGACAGCAGCCTGTCAGTGGCCTCAGACAGGTCCGGCGTGGCCGCTGCCAGTGGTGCGGGCTGGTCCAGGCGCAGCACGGGTGGCGGCGTCTGTGCCCTGCTGCTGCTGAGCTCAGTGGCCATGCCTGGCCGTGGGGACTGGTTGCCAGCGGCTGCCTGAGGGCTCTTGATCACCACTGGGGAGCTGATGATGTCATCATCTGCCCCTGTCGCCACCGTGGGGACGGCCTCGTTGCCTGAGCTGCCGTTGATCATGGGCGTGACGGACGCCGAAGGACCGGCAATCACCCTGCGCGCACAAAGGCAGTGGACAACGTACGGCGAATGACACGGGGCCCTGGAGGAAGTCCTGGGCTACCACAAGGCCTGGAGGTCAGCTGAACTTGCAGAGTGCTCGACAGGACTCACTGGCTGTTGTGTGAAGAGATTGGCTTGGAGGGAATGCCATCATTGTCGCCCCCCGGGGCGAAGGCGTCAACCATATCCTCCTTCTGCGATGGCTTCTGCTGCGATGGGCCAGTGCCCTTGAGCGCCTCAGCAAAGTTCCTGCAAGTACCACGTTTGGCACGCGGTGACGTTGCGTCCTTGCACAGCCTCCAACCCGGGCCCCTGCCACCACCACCCCCGTGTATCACTCACTTGCCACCGCTCTTCGCATTGCTGGGGGCGATGCTGACGAAGCCAGCGGGGTCGCCGCTGGCCTGCAAGGTCGCCCCCACGGCCTTCATCGCTGGCCACTGGTAGTCGTCGTCGTCGTCCTCGTCGTGGTGCCCGTCCTTGCCGCCGCCGCCGCCGCCGCCGCCTGCGGCCCCGGTGCTGGACGCTTCGCTCTTGACGCTCAGCGCACCCGACTTCTGCGACTGCATCTTGACGCTGATGATGGCGTTGCGCGAGAAGGCGCGGCTAATCTCGTGCTGCGCCGCCTCGCCGTGCGCCTTGCCGTAGGCCTGCATGATGGTGCTGCGCACGAAGGCCAGCTCGCCCTCGTCGGCGCCCGACAGCCACTGCGAGAAGGCCGCCTTGTACTTGTCCGTCACGACGTGGTTGAGCTGGACAGGCATGTCGTCCGCGTCGAAGAAGTGCTCGTACCTGGGCACGCACACGGGTAGGGTAGGTTTAGTGGTCGCACCTAGGGTTAGCCAACGCGGCGGTCCGGGAGAGCAGCCGAAACAGCCCGCCCCGGCTGAAGCGTGCAACACCAACCACAGCCCGGGAGAGAGCGGCAGGAGATGACAAGCAAGCCAGCATGTGCTGTGATAGCCGAAGCAAGTGACTCACATGACCTCGATGAACGAGCCAAAGTTCTCGCGCTGCTCAGCGTCGCACGTGACGAGGAAGTCGATGATCTCTGGGAAGTTCTGCAGCAGGTACCTCCAGAAACGGCCCACCTGCACGTATGCATGATGCGCCAAGGCACGCAGGGTCGGTGCAGGCTAGAGCCTGTGCCTCGGTTTCATAGTGCTTTGATGCTGGCCCGGTGCTGCTGTAAACGGCAAGGCCTCACCTTCTTGAGCGACAGGTAGCTGGTCTCGCCGGTGGGATGCATGGAGTCGAACATCATCAGGCAGAGCTTGTGCCACATCTGCCAGTCCGTGGTGTCAGCCTTGAACAGCCACCTGCATAGCAGCACGCCGAGCGTGGCGCACGATATGTGTGCTGGCGGCTGCGTTCACCCGAGGTGGAGTCCCTTGCAACCTGGCAGCGTGTGCACAAATTGTGTGTGCGTGCCCCAGGCCTCACCTGACCATGAAGGCCGGGTAGAAGACGTGGAACATGTGGTAGAACTTCTTGACGTTGTGCCCCCACTTCTTGGCGATGCGGCCGTGGCGGGCCATGAGGATCTGGACCATGCCGTACAGTACCGCCTCGTACAGCACGTACAGGCCCAGAATGGACAGCATGCCCACCACGCATATCATGGCGACGGCCTGCGTGCACGTGCAAGGGGGGGCAAGGAGGGCATTCCCAATGTTCACAGCCAGGTGCTTGCGGACGCGTCAGCCAGGTTAAAATGTGGAGCGGTCACTAGCCAGGGACTCACGTAGCTTAGGTCCAGTGTGCGTGGCAGCACGACGCTGTTGAAGAAGACGAGGCCCAGGATGAGCAGGCAGGCAAGCGCCGCGTCCGAGGCCGTCTGCAGGTTGTGCGCCGTCTGGTTGATCATGGCGCTCGTGTTGATGTCCATCATGGCCAGGCCGATGGCCAGCGTCAAGCACAGCAGCGTCTGTACAGGAGCAAGTAGACGGCGATTGGGCAGCCTAAGGTCGGCCTTCAGAGAGCAGAATTGGGTGCAGACTTAGGGTGAGAGCGGACATTGTGGCAGCACGCGTCTACTTGTATACGCCCTCGAGCAGCGCACCTGGAGCACAGGGTCTGGTAGGAGGAAGACCATAACGATTACATAGATCGTCTTTTGCGCCAGCTGCGTTACCTCGTACCAATGGTACTCGGCGCGGTACCGTTCGTACAGCCACCCAAAGATCAACAGCGCGTTCTTGCCACCAAAGTCGCGCGTGCGGCGCAGGTGCCTCAGCACATGCAGGATCATGAACCTGCGGTGAAGGAAGGCGCGTAAGGATAGACAGTGCATCTTGCTGCAGCAGATTAACACTTTTCCTTCGCTTTCAAAAGCTGCGCAGGTGGTGCGTCATGAACTCACCACAGGCCTCCAACGTAGAACACGAGCCCCGCGGCAGCAATCATCATCATGCGGTAGTGCTTGGGCTGCGGGCGAAGGCAAAAAGCGTGGAAGGGCAACCTTGCACCCGCCCGTCAGGAGGGTGCTCGGCCAGCAGTCACCGTCTCGTAGGGTTAGCGCACCGTGTAGCACATGTCGTTTGGCGAATAGTAAATGTACTTGACGCCCACAAAGTCGTAGCAGTAGAACACGGCCAGCAGGTACTGCGAACATACAGGGTGCAGGCATCAAGCAAAGCAGCAGCGTCCTTGCTACGATCTGTTGTGCGAGCGAGTGCAGTCCCCACCACACTGAGCCCCTGGTGAGCCACCCGCCCCTGAGCAGTGCGTGACCACCTCGCATACACACCTTGAGGAGGGCCAGGTAGCCAATGTTGAGGAACATGAGCGGGATGGCGAGGCGGTCCAGCACCAGCGCCTGCATCTCCTTGGGGTCGCTGGGGATGTGCACGACTGCCTGCAGGAAGAGCCACCAGGACGAGGTGCCCGTGGCCTCCATGGTGACCGAGTTGGTGACTGAGAGGGAGCCCAGGGCGGGCGCGGCGAACGAGGAGCCCGACTTGCTGGCCGTCATGCTGTCGGGGTTGGTGTCCTTGCCCAGGATGCGCATCTTGACCCTGCAGCCATTGGTGCGCACGTGCAGGGATGTGCAAATGCATGCAAATTAGCGCGTCGTGTCACGGCGTGCACGCTGCGTGACGCACAAAGCTGGAGCCCAGCCCATGAACTCCTGGTTACAAACCTGTAGCACATGTAGGTGAAGCCCGTCCACAGGAGGACAAACAGCGTGATGCCCACTGGCGCCATGACTTGGACGATGAGGTTCTGCTCGAAGAACCAGGAAGGGTCCGCGCACTACGCAGGCGGGAAGAGGATTGCCAACGTGGCAATGGGGGCACACAGCACGTGATGCTTTGGGGAAGCAGGTGGTGATGACAGGGGTGCGTGGAGAGCATGATGCACGTGCATGGTCTGCACGTGTGGGGATACGTGCTGCACAGGGCAGCGTCCTCCTCACCTGGGGCTGGATGATGTCCATCTCAAATGACAGCACACTGACGTAGTTCATCAGCAGGTTGAGCGACGACGGCCAGTTGACATTGAACGCATTTATGACTGCGTACACACACACACACGCAATCGCCCAGTTAAAAAAAGGGAGCTGCGCTGTATGGAATCCTCAGGCTGGTGCCTAATCTTCCCTTGCTGCTGATCCCTGCTGCCTTGGTGCAGCGCGGACTGGCCCGTTACCCCGCTACCCCCAGAGGTGCGGCTGGCCCACCTGAGAGGTACTGGCAAAAGTTCATGATGACATGGAAGCTCTCAAAGGTGCGGCTGACGCTGATATTGATGAGCACAAAGAGCAGGTACATGCCCAGCATGGCTAGGATGTTGGCCGTCGGCGACGTGCACTGCCAGCACCTGTGGTCACGCCACGCACGCAAGGGGAGCTGTGGCGCTGCAGGCTCAGCCACAACGTTCAAGAGTTTCAAGGCACAGCCAATGCGTGCAGCCATACAGCTTTGCGAAGCTCACCGCGTGAACGCCATGTAGTATCCCTCTGCGCACTGGATGCACATGCGCCCCGTGTAGCCCTGGGCGCACGTGAAGTTGCCCTGGCAAATCTGCGGTGGCGTAAACACGGTGGGCAGAGCAGCACGGTGGCAACGCTGGTGCGTGTGGCTCGCAGAACGGGGCTGCAGTCCGCCGCGCCAGGGCATTGTTGGTGAGAGTCCGCTGGTGTGCGCTGGGTGCCGAAGGGCGAGCACGACACGACCTGCCACAGCTGATAACGCAAGCCATCAAGCCCAGCGGGATTTCCACCGCACTCTCACGTAGTTGGGGTTGCAGTTGTACATGATGGAGGGGTCGCTGATCTCGCCGTACCACCCCTCCTGCGGGCGGGGCGGGTCCAGGCCTCCCGCGCAGTTGGCGTTGGTGGGGCACTCGCTGCAGGGCGTGCCAGGCTTGCCTGCGCAGAGCAAGAGAGCGTGGGCACAGTATCAGCGTCAGGCACGCGTTGTCGCTGGCAGCCTGGGCTGTTGGCTGTTGGCTGCGCATGTGTTGGTGAATGGCATGCGGCGCTCACGTGTGGGCGCCCAGAAGAGAGTCTTGCAAAGGCAGTCAGTGATGTTGCTGGTGCCACGCAGGGAAGTCTCCGAGTTGGCGGGGCAGGCGTAGCAGTAGGACTGGCCGGTGGAGTTTTGGTAAAAGTTGCGGGGGCACAGCTCGCAGCTGGTCTTGGCAGCAAACTCCTGCAGCAGGCAACGCGACGGAAACCCAGGTTGTTCAGGTTGTTCAGGTTGTCGCGTTCAGGACAGGAACACAACGGAAACACCTGCCTCACCACCAGTTGCTATGGCCTCCCAAACGAGTCCACGTGATTGTTACCTGGAAGGAGCCGGCCGGGCACGGGATGCACGGCTTGAACTGGTCCGTGCCAGCGTAGGTACCGGGTTGGCACACGGGGGCGTATCGGTTGAGTTGTGGGATCGACGACCCCGTCGACGCGTCGGCCAGCGGCAGCACCATGGACGGCAAGTTGACCTTTTGCAGGTTGGACACCGTCTCAAACACCTGCGGCCACGTGCGGGCAGTGGGCAGTTTGTGTAGGCTCGCTGCACTGATGATGACCATAAGGGGGCTACCTTGAGACATGTAGCGGCGCGTCCCTGGCAGGCGCCCACGGTGCGCACCTGCAGCATCTTCATGCTCCCGGCGTAGTTCTGCCGGTACTTGTTGAAGGTGATGGTGCCGTAAAACGTGTCGATGCTGAGCGCCGTCATGGCAGCGATGACGCGCAGGCGGCCGTTGTTCTGGTTGTCCGTGCAGTTGAGCACGCCGCTGCTGGTGTAGAGCAGCTGCTTGACGTCGCCGTTGGCCAGGGAGATGTTGCACTGGGCGAAAGCGGACTGCAGCGCCTGCTGCAGCACATAGCC
>QAXK01004493.1:0-11740 GCA_004335735.1 Chlorella sp. KRBP | reverse complement strand
GGTCTAGCAGCAGCAGCAGCAGCAGCAACAACACGCGTGGTCTAGCAGCAGCAACCTGCAGGTCGGTGAATTGTGCGGGAGCGCAGCCTGTGAGGGGGCACAGCCTGTGAGGGGGCACAGCCTGTGCCACGGTCTGAGAGGTGAATGCAAGGGAGTGAAGGTCCAGCAACAAAGGAGGCAGCCAGTGTGTGCCACAGCTGCCGCCTGACAACACCCCTGCCGCCAAACCCGGCTTGCCTGTCTGCCTGCAGGTTGTGGTGTCAGTTCCTGCAGCACTGGGGCCCCCCTGTGCCCCCCCTGCCTGATGAAAGCGAGGTTGCTGCCCTGAGGGCTGCTGCGACTGCTGCCAACCTGGCTAGTAGGGTGCACCAAGCAGACCTGGCCAGCAGGGGCATGCTGGGTGCTGCACTGGATCATGTGCACCCGGTGAGCTGACAGTGACAGCCGTCTGTGACAGCTGAGCATTCGGCAAGCAAGAGTTTTTTGCAGCGGAATTGATGCTGTTTGTGCTGGTGCCTCTGCCACTAATTGCGCCACTGCTGTTGGCTGTCTATGCCAATGCCACTCACTCCTGCCTGCCCCTGCCCCTGCTGCTAACCCCACTCTTGGTTGCCAAGGTGCCAATGCCTCTGACCACCGATTGCATCACTGCCGCTGGCAGTCTATGCCACTCACAACCCCCTGCCCCTGCCCCTGCTACCTTGGTGTTGTTGCTTTGGAACACTGGCGCTGATGTCTTTGACCGCAGGACATGAAGCCGCAACTGGCCAAGAGGCTGAATGATGCGCGCAAGCAGCTGCTGCAGCAGCTCAGGCAGCAGCACGCAGCTGGCCCTGCTGCTACCTCAACAGGTGCCTCACAGGGCAGCAGCAGCAGCAGCAACATTGCCATAATTACAGTGGAAGAGCTGGGGGCTGCATTTCAAGCCTTCTGCATGTCACAGGCTGCTGCTGCTGCTGCAGCCCCTGGGGCAGTGGCAGTTGAGCCATCATGATCGCAGCTGTCACACAGTGTTTGTTGCAGTTGCTGAGCCTCATTGTTGCTGGCAGCAGTGTGGAGAGCCTGCAGTTGTTGGCAGCAGCGTGGCTGGCAGCAGTGTGGAGCTCCTGCAAGTGTTGAGCCTCATTGTTGCTGGCAGCAGTGTGGAGCTCCTGCAGCCGTGTTGGCTTCAAGCTGCTTGATGCACCCCTGCTATAGTCAGTGGTAGCACTGACTAGCCTTTGTGATGAGTTTGAGATGGGTATTGCCAGGCATACACCTTGCCGCAGGCATGCGTGAACAGGCAGACATGCTGTCACTGTCAAACATGCCTGCTGTTGCTGCTACCATGGCGCCTGTGACAGCGGTACCCAGCATCTTGTGAGTACATTTGGACCAGGGTGTCCTAGTGCTCGGAGACTGGGGCCAGTTTGAAAGGCTGCCACAAGTGCCACTGTACAGTGGATTGGCGTCAGGAGTATTCACCGACTGCAGGGTGAACAGGCTGCGTACACGCATGTTCACATCCCATGTCGCTACTGGTTGGGTGAACCATATGCGCAGCACGCCGCAACATGAACATGGCCAGGTGTGCTTGTGCGAGGGGCGCAGATGCATGCGGTGTAGATGTGGAAGGGTGTCTCCTGGTTGCCCTGACTGTGCCGTGCCTGTTCATAGGGGACCGATACTGGGCGTTTGTTGGCCATCGGTGGATCAGCATACATGCAAGGCAGGCTTTCACAGATTGCAAAATCACAGACCGGCGGGCCAGACCCTTGGAAATACCTCCTGCAGCTTGGAACACATGCGAAGACACACACTTTACAACCCGGTTGTTGGTGATCAACAGAACTGAACTGTTACCAGAAACACCTCCTGCTCTGGCTTGGCTTGCCGATGCTGACATACTCGCCCACACAGCTGCCAGCTGCTGTCTGCTACTTGCCACAACATCAAGTGTTGCACCCTCCTCAGGCTTCTGTGCTGCCTGCTGCTGCGCCTACTCCTGCTGCTGCTGCCGCTGCCGGCAGCAGCCGTTGCTGCTGCTGGACCTACTGTCCTGCTGCATGCGGCACTCGTGGTGCTGCTGCTTCAGCACCTGAGGCAGCTGCTGCTGCCTGTGCACTCACGGCTGCTGCTCCTGGTACTACATGCGCAGGTTGTGGCAGATGTGCTTGTGCACCTGCCAGTCAGCTGCTTGGCATTCACGCGAGCAGTGCCTGCACAGTGCACCACAGGACACATTGCGACCGTCAGTGCCAGAACGTAAGCGCTCTAGCGCCCAAGGGATGCTTGTAGGGACCCACTGAAGGTCTCAAGTATGGCCAGCACTGAACAGCACGGCCAGCACTGCAAGGCATCATCACAACATGATGCAGGCGACCACTGGCCCACTGAGTGGACTTGTTTGCCACACATTGGCGGCCAGTGCCTCTGAGAGAAGCCTGCTCAGGCTGTACCTTCATCATCAAGCCTGAGCGGCTCACCTTGCAGCTGTGCACAAGGTGTGTGCAACTGCAGGCCACCTGCTGCCCATCAAGCAGCCCCCACACACGCAGGACTGGCCCCGCACCAGCAGGAAGCCCTCGCTGGCAGTGGCCATGCTGCTGCAGCGCTGGTTGTTGCAGCAGAAGCGGGTGGGCAGCAGGGAGCACAGCAGGGCGCCTGCCTCCTGCAGGCACTGCGCATGGCAGTTTATGAGGCGGAAGATCGGGTGGAATGCCTTGTTGGGGAGGACACAAATGGCGCAACCGAGCTCAATTTTCCGTTGCAGGGCGAGCAAGCCCTCCTCTGCCACCGCCAGTGAGCGGCGCTGCTGCGGTGACAAGCGCTGCCGCTGCTCCTGCAGCTTGGCAAGGGCGGCTTCTCTTTTCAAGGCTTTGTGCTCCTGCCCGTGCTGGATTGCCAGTGCTGTGCTGTATGCCTGATGCCAGTTCCTGAGCTTCACGGTTGCGTGCTTCTGCATGAACAACAAAGCGCTGATGAGGGAGGGCTCGCCGATAGCCTCTTGCAGTGCGACCAGCTCCTGCTGCTGCTGCTGTGGGAGATGGCCAAGACTCCCGTAGGTGATGAAAGGTTCGACAACGTCGAACCATGGCCTGTCATTGCGGAAGAAGCTCCTGCTGGTTGGGCTTGATTGGATCAGAGGCAAGGGCGTTGTGGGGGCGTCAGACACGTGCTCAATCACCTCAGAGAGGGGACCGACAACAACACAGCTGACGTTGTCAGCAGCATCACCCTGCAGGGTGGCTCTCCATCCAACACTACTTGGGTTAGCCACATGATGGCTTCTAGACTCTCAGCAGCAGCCAGCTGCTGCATCTGTGCCCCAACGACCAACATGTACCTGCCCGTCAGCGCCAGCACTGCCCGGTCGAGCTCTTGCTGCGGCTCCTGCTGCACCGACCTGTTGGCTGCACAGCCAACAACAAGTGGCAGGGACCCTGCATCACATGCAAGCTGCTGCTCATGCTTCTGCGCATGTTGCTCTTGTGGCGGCGGCTGGTCCTGGTCTTGGTGCTGTTGTTGCTGCTGCTGCCCTTGTTGCCGCCCTTGCTGCTGCTGCTGCACTGCGATGGGCTTGTCCTCTGCTGCACATGGCTCCCAAGCCGCAATCTTGTGCAGGCATGTGATGCACGTGCCTAGGCCTGAGCACAACTCTGCACACTGCATCACCTGGCTCACTGTGACATGAAGTTTTGACTGGCTGTGAGCACTTGTTTCGGGTCACAGGGTCGCAAGATACATATGAATGGCTGGGGATGGCTAGGTGGGTGCTGTTGATATTCCAACACTCGGCGAGAGCCAGCTGGGGTCTGGCGGCAACTGCTGAGAGGCAGCTGCTGCCATGGCACACTTATCTCTTCTTTCTTTGCATGTGCTGCAGCCAGCCTGACATGTGCGCGGTGCTTGCTAGTTGCAAGGTACAGCCATGATAGATACACAATCCAGTGGTGCGTCATACCCACTGCTTGAGGCTGCATCACACGGCCTCAACCTGACGACATCCGGCCATGGGCCCCTGTGCTTCTGATTTTGCCAGCATCAATGGACGGCTTCAATGTCACAGCCACGTGCCCTCAACCACGAAGTGCGGGCTGCTGCTGCTGCCGCAGCAGTTGCCACCCTCAGCAACGCGCATGTGAGTGATTCCGCACACATTTACATACACATCAATATATCCTGCTGAGTGGCTGCACCTGCTGTTGTCATTGTGCACGACCTCACACCACTACCAAGTGAAGACACAAGCAAGCGCTGCAGCAGGCCCACAAAAGACAAGGCTGGTCCGGCAGCCTCTCACACACAGCCGCTGCTTGGCTGCCACAGCCAGTGCTGCCCTGCCAACCTGGGTCTGCCGGCCATCGCCGATGGTGCGGCACCAACCTATCAGGTCCCTAGAGTCACAAGGAAGCGTTGCTTGGCTGCCACAGCCAGTGCTGCCCATCCGTCATCACACCAACCTACCACATAGCCTGCATGCATGTCACTGCACTTAGGTATCCCCACCCACCACAGCTGTCCGAGTCAGCTAGCAGCGGCCTGTAAGGAACCCAGCGACAGACACCTCAGCGCTACCGATCAGGCCTGCTGCCTGTGCTACCAGCTGCCTCAGCAGCCAGCATGCCTATGCTGCAGGCTGACAGCATAACAACTGTCAGCTGCCCATGTGCTGCAGATCCCAAGCAGAGGCAATCCCGCTGCGGCAGCTGCCCGCTGTTTATGCTGCCAAGTCATCTTCTGTCACCTGCATCGACACTGCCACTACTGCCGGCACTCGTTATGCTGCCAGGCTGGTCCTTGCTGCAAGGGTCCAGTCCTTCTACTGATGTTGCCGATGCCACTGCCAGTACTGCCACTAATGCCAGTTCTGGCAGTACTGCCTGTTCTGCCACTAATGCCAGTTCTCTGGCAGTACTGGCAGTACTGCCAGGACTGCCGGCTCTCCTTATGCTGCCAGGCTGGTCTTCTTGCCCGTCTTGCTGACTGCCTCCAAGACCTGCTGGGGTGTTAAACTGCCCTTCACAACCACCTTCTGCTTCTCCAGGCTGATGTCATACGACTCAACGCCTGAACGCATACAGCAGCAGCATACAGCATAGAGCAAAGGGTTGTAGATAGCAGCAGCAGCAGCAGCAGCAGCAGTAGTACCAGCAAGATGGACGAAGTGCTGCACATGGATCAATGTAGCCAGCCAGCAGCAGCACTTGCACACAAGCGCCCTCTGCTGCCCTGGTTGCGGACAGACTGCTGGCCTGCTGGGTGCCTCACGGACGTAAGGTGTGGCCCTTGCTTGATTCTATGACAGGAGTGCACATGCAGGCTGACTGCTGATAGATACTAGACACTGCAGCTGCTGCTGCAGCGCGTCCCCAGTTGCTGCTGCTGGGTCAGTCACCCACCAACACACTACCGCCACTGCACATCGACATGTTTTAAGGACGGAGACACTTTTTGACATCAGCAGCAAAGTCAAACGCTGATCAGGCATGCTCAGGCAGGGTGCCTCACCACCAACTGCCAACCAACCAGCGGCTGCAGTGCACCCAAGCAGTACAAAGGTACCCACCTTCCAACTTCTTCAACACGCGCTCGACTGCTCCGCTGCAGCCTGAACACGCCATCTCAACGTCCAGCACGACCTCTGGCATGGTGCAGGCTCCTGCATGCAGCATGCCAGTGTGCAGCAGCAGGTGTGCCGGGGTGAGTCAAGTCAGGTGTGTCAACCAGCCAGCACAGCCAACGCGGGATTTGCTGCTGCTGACGGCATTGATGGCATATAAGTGACACAGAAAAGATGGGTGTGTGACCTCACCTGAGCAGAGGGGGCACACGTAGATCACCGAAGGGCGATCAGAGAAAATAGCAATTCACGACTGTGAGGTAGTTGCATACAGGTGCTGTACGGATTCACGCTTTGGATGAGCCTTCCTTGAGCAGAGCTTGGACGGTTGCTGCGGACCCATCGAGGTCTCGGCGGGGTCCAGGCATTCGAAATTTGCTTGACCGAACATGTTGAACAAGGTTTGGCCAAAAATAAGCGCAGTCGCTCTTGTTGGATTGTGTTGTGTGTACGCGTCCGCGCAGTGCTTCAAGTTCAGTTCAGCATGGCCGAGGCTGTCAGCAACAGGCCATCAGGCATGCAGCAGGCAACAAGCATCAATCAAGTCCCACACGTAGCGATGAAGGGTCTTGAGGGATCTCTTCTCATGGCTCAGGCAGCTTTGAATGTCAAGAACAAGGCCATAGGTGGGCTGCCCACAACTGAGGCAGCAACAGCTGTGCACGGCATGCAAAACAGGCATGCCAAAAATCACCTGCAAGCAGTTCACAGCAGCTGGGATTTGCTTCCTGAGTACTTTGACACGATACACCATTAGCTCGTCCAGGGGCATGCAGCAACATGCTCTTGGCCTAGAGGGTGGCAACGTCAGCAGTACACCCCAAAGCAGCTGTGGTGGTGCGCCTGCTGAACTCCTGCCACCTGTTGCTGCTGTCCATGCACCTGTTCGCGCCTGCAGATATGCTTCACCAGGAGCTGCAGGGCCTGAGGCGTGAGAATGACAACCTGTTCAAGGCTGTCCTGCAGGTGCGCCCACGCCAGCATGTCAGCAACGATGCTGTGCTGCACATCTGCGCGCACTTGTCACAGCTGCACAGTACTGTGCTGCCACTTTTTGGGTGATGCTGCTGTTCTGATAGTGGTTTATTGGCAGGTCGGTTGTTGTTCTTGTGGTGGCGTCCAGCAGCAGTGTGCGGCAGCAGAGGTCAGGCAACTGCACCCGTCTCATGTTTTGACATGGGAGTGTGCCTGCGTGTGCCCCCTATGCAGGGCCCCACCCCCCACAGGCCCTCACTCGCACCCACAGCTGATACTGCCACTCAGCCGGCACAAACACCTGCAGCGCATGCAGCTGCAGACCCCGCAAACTCCCCCACGGACCCTACAGCCGCAGCAGCAACATCCTCACCACCGTCACCCTCAGCAGGGATTGTCCCTGCGGCAGCACAGACAGCAGCAGAGGCAGAGGCGGCTGTGCTGCGCCAGCAGCTGCAGGAGGCGGCGCAGCAGCAGGCGGCGCGTGACGCGGAGCTGGCGGCGCTGCGTGCTGCGCTGGCCGAGTCGCAGGGCACCATCCATGCCCTGGAGGCTGAGCTGCAGGACACCATGGAGGCAGCCATGCAGCTGTGGGACACAGTGCAGGTGCGAGCCTGCCACCATGCCTAATGCCAGCACAGTCCTTGCTGCGTTTCTATGCCAATGGCCCTGCATATGTATCGCGTTGAAGCCTTAGGGCCGCTCGCAGCATCATGATGTTGCGCTGCATGTGTAGGAAGGTCAGCCTGAGGTACCTTGGAGTCTCCACACTCACAGGGTCACACACGGTCACACCTCCACGAGCCACATCGTCACACCTCCACGCCGCACAGCCCGCGCATGCAACTGTCACACGTGTGTGTTGACACAGTGCCTGCATTGTGTGACACAGCCTGTGTGCCGTGCTGGTGTTGGTGCGTTCATCGATGTCACCCCTGTGGATAATGCCACCCTTCCTGTGGCGGCTGTGCCCACGTGTATCCAACACTCCCCGAATTCATCATCATTTCGTGTTGTGCCACACCTGCAGGCTGGTCCATTGAGTGAGGCTGCCAGCAGCCGCCCCGGGTCGCTGTACCAGGAGCAGGTCAGCCCCCTCAGCTTTGCAGCAGCAGACCTCAGCCCCCTGCCCCCAGCAGGCGACGGGGAGGTCACGCCCTGGCGCACACCCTCCACATCCCCCAGACCACCAGCAACAACAGCAGCAGCAGCAGACGACTGCGGCCAGCAGGGCTGCACCCGCTCAGCGGATGCCACTCCACGTAGGGCTGGCCGGGATACAGGGGCGACAGCAGCAGCAGCAGGGGGCGTTGGGGGGCCGCAGCTGCAGGGCGTGGGGGCGTCCCCTCGGCTGCTGCGCAGCAGTGGGGAGGGTCAGCTGCCCTCTGGCTTCTTCACGCCCATTGAGACGCGCGTGCAGTCTCTGGCCAGCAAGCTGCGGGTGCGTGGGCCTGAGGCTGAAATGAGGGTGGGCAGGTTGTACTCATGTGGGGGTGTGATACACACATGTCCCGTCCACTGTTGCTGCCTTCCAACTGCTCCGAGCCACCACTCCTCGTATGCTGTTTGCTATGCAATCCGTGCCTCCCCCCCTCAACTAACCCTGCTGCTGCTGCTGCTGCTGCAACACTGCTCTTTGCCCACTGCTGCAGGCCTACATGCTGCACCAGCCGGGCGTGGAGGGTTGCCTCCCCACCAACCGCAGCCTGGCTGGCTCCCTGACCAGCCCACGTGATGTTGCTGACACGGCGGCAGCAGCCAAGGAGGGCTACAGCAGCAGCGGCACAGCAGCAGCAGCAGCGCAACGGGCAGGTGATGCTGACGTGGCAGTCGCTAGGGACACGCAGCAGTAGATGCTGGTGTGTTGGGGAGGCCGCAGCAGTCTGGAGTCTGTCTCTGCATCGGTTACCTGGAGTCATTGAATGTTGTGTGCTTTTGGCGCTGGTGTTGGTTGGCAGGAGCAGCAGCAGGAGCTTGCGTTGTGAGCACAGCCGATGTGAGCAACATCGCTTGGTTTGCAGTTGCCTGTCTCGCATGCAATCGCCAGCGTGGCGTGCAACTATGTGCATGAGGTTGCAGCACATCTTGTGCAACGTTAGCATGGACCAAGCATCTGAAAAGACTGTGGTTGGTGGGATGTACAGGGTGCCCCCTGTTGCGCTGCTGGTGCAGTCATTGCTGTAGTGCATTGGCCAGCCTTGCGTCACAAAGTTGTGCGTGGCACAGCATGTCACTGTTGCAGCTGCATGCGCACATGCCGTCCATGCAGCTTTTGCTGCTGCCAGGGCCCCTGTATTATGAATTGAAGGGCAGTGGGGAGCGCAGCGGCAGCGCGTGTCTTCCAGGGCTGGAGGGAGCTGCTGCTCCTGCAGCTGAGCTGCTGCTCCTGCAGCTGAGCTGCTGCTCCTGCAGCTGAGCTGCTGCTCCTGCAGCTGAGCTGCAGGACATTTGACTTGGCGACATCTATAACAGCAGCACCAGGACGATATGACAGCAGCTGCAACACGCATCAACGAAAGTGCGAGTGATGTGCACCACTGCATGACAGGCTCTGCCCACTGTAGCACTCCATCAGTCCTGACTGGAGCATGTGTGCACCAGGGGGGCACCAGCAGTAGAGCACTGATGAGCTTTGAGTGGGTGGGAGAGGCTGCGAATGAGGCTGCAAGACCAAATTATATTATTAGCACTGATGTAGTGCAAATTTCAGCGGCCCAGCGTGAGACTGCTTGAGCTGGCTTGCTGCTGCTCCAAGGTTTCACGTGACTCAACCCTCGTAACACTTTGGCACCTCCACCATATGCTGCGCTGAACTCGAGCAACCAAAAGAGAAAAAGTGATTCTTTCAACCCACTCGTATACAACGCAACAGTGCTGCACAGTAATTATGGCCATACATGGATCCTGAACAGCATGTTGTCAGCTGTGGTTTCGTCAAGCTCCTGATAGCTGGTAATATGAAGAACTGCGTACCCTGTCCTGTTTAAGTGAGCAGAAGGTTGTAGCTGAAGTATTCCGACGAATTTTGTCGCAATTGCCTTCTCGGCGAACACGAGACCTTCAAGCAACAGCCCTGCATACGCGACGCCCTTCGGCTGCGCGGTACATCTCATTTACGGAGTTGTTACATCCTTTAAACAGGGCGCCCGGGCCTGCAGCATTAGGTGAGGGCAAACTGCAGGCACAGCAGCACTGCCCGAGCAGCACGGTGCTGCTGCTGTTCCGCCCCTGTGTTGCGGCGAGTGTAGACGCAGATTCTGCAATTGACAGCGCACCTGAACCTCCCCAAATGCTTACCAAGATACTCAGCAGCTGTTGAAGAGGCACACACCTACTTTCCACCACCAGCACCAGCACCACCACCACCAACACCCATCATCGATATCCTGCTGTCTTGCCTGCAGGGACACCTGAGCTGCTCAAGCTGCTCTGTTCAAGTCCCACAACGACAGACATCATCGCTTCAATGCAGCATGTGCTGGTGGTGCAAGTACAAGCAGCCAGCAGCTCAAAGTGAACTTCACGTCTTGAAGACATGGCCCACAAGCACCCGGTGTGACACAGCTCCTGTACCGTGGGCTGCTGCTGTGGCCTGCTGAGATGGAAGCTGAGGCTCTCTGGAGAGTCTAGTGAGTGGCGGATTGCTCAGACACAAAGTGCTCGATAAAATTGCATGAGCTCTTGGTCGCCTAGGTTGCCTTGGGTGCCTTGGGTGCCTTGGGTGCCTTGGGTGCCAAGGTGTCGCACACCTGGTGCTGAGCTAGCAAGCAGCTGAGTCAACTTTATCTTGAAGTGACCGCGTCGCTCCCTTTGGCGTTCTGATGAGTCTCACAGCAGCAGATGTTGCAACACCGGCAGCCACGCCAGCCTGCTGCGCGCGCTGCATTCATGCATGATGCCATCCGGGATGCAACACCTTGACCACCTCTGATTGTTTTCCACCTTGCCTGCAGGTCATGGCTGACCCGCCCACATCACATCATGTGCCAGTGGCCGCCAGGAGGCTCCCCTCGATGCACTCTTTGCAAGGGTGCCCTGCTTGTCCTTGCCAACCACATGACCCACAGCTGCAAGTCCGAGGATGCAGCCTGGCCACGCCCTCCACTGGAAATGTCACCCCCACTCCCCACCGTGCCCCCCACCCCACCCCTGTCACACCTGTGCGGTCTTGCCGCTGCCTCCCACTCCGTCACACACATACCAACACATGATAATTATGCCTAATCACACCTCTTGGTGTTCGACCCCCACTCCCCACCCCTCACCCCTCTCCCCTCCCAGACAACACCCTAGTCAACCATGTGGAAGGCTTGACACGTGTCGCAGCAACATGCGTCTTGTATTGTTTTGGGGGGTTGAGATGGGCGGCCAGTAGGCTGCATTGGGCTGGAATGCTGTGGGTAGGGTTGGGTAGGGTTGGACCGACTCACAATAAGGGGAGCAACCCTGTGTGGCTCACATGCAAGGGCCTCACATGCAAAGTCAGCAGCCTACCAAGTGTTGGTGTGCCCTCGTCATAGAGGGGGGTGGCATGTGAGGCACATGGGAGGGTGGTGGGTGTGATGTTGCGTGATGGTGTGTTGTGTAGGTCTGTCTGTGGGGTCATGGCAGCAGCGCATGTAATGGTGAGCTGGAATAGCAGCAGCGCAGCAGCAGCAGCAGCAGCGTCGTTGGTGGCAGCCGTACAACAGCTCTAGAAGTAGCAGCAGTTGTGCATCAGTTGCAGGCTCAGGCAACAGCACTAGCATCAGCAGCAGCAACAACACCGGGAGCAACAGCAGTTGTGCTTGAGATGCAGGCGTAGAATTCGGCAGCGGCAGCGGTTGCAGCAGTAGCAGTAGCAGTCAGTGAGCATCCCGGCTTTGATGTAGCATGAGTGGCAGCAGCCAACAAGGTATGGGTTCGTGTGTGTGCAGGAGTGTGTGTGAGGGGGGCGGGATGTGAGGCACAGGGGAGGGCGGTGGGTGTGCTGTTGTGTGATGGTGTGATGTGTGGGTTTGTTTGTGGGGTCGCAGCAACTGCGCACGTGCTGGTGAGCTGGAACAACAGCTGCAGCAGCAGCAGAAGTGGCGATGGCGGCAGCCCTACAACGTCTTTGGAAGCAGTAGGAGCTATGTATCAGATGCAGGCGCACGCAGCAGCAGCAGCAGCACCAGGAGCAGC
>QAXK01004491.1:0-18523 GCA_004335735.1 Chlorella sp. KRBP | reverse complement strand
GACGGAGGCACCGCGCCGGTGCGTGCACGACTGTGTGTGGGCCTGCGTTCGGATGGGCGGGAATGGGCAGGCTTGGCGGGGGGCTGCCGGCTTGGCGCCCCACCACCACTGCCAGTGCGGCTCAGCTTTGAGCAATGAGGGGCAGGACATGGTGGTAGCAGCGCCAATGCAGCGTGGATGTCAGCGAGCACGCCGTTTGGTGGCGGGGGGCGCGCAACAACCGAAGCCGGGCAGATGCCGCACGGGCAGCAGCGCACGGGCTGTGTGCCAGTGCCAGGAGGAAGCTGTCCGTGTGTGGGCATGCCCTTCTCACCTTCAACTGTGCATGCCCAGTGGATGGGGAGGCAGCGGCGCTTTAAGGCCCGCCGCAGACTTTTTGGAGGGAAGTGCTTGCCTGTTGTCCTTGATCCGTGCAGGTGTGGAACCAGATGTTCACTTGGCCGCACGTGACGGAGAACGACACGCTCACCATCGACGTGTATGATGAGAACACGATGCTGTCGGACGTGTGCATCGGCAGCGCCAAGACCAAGCTGAAGCAGGTGCCATGGGAGGGCAGCAGGACCCTTGGCAGCAGCTGCAGGGGCAACAAGGGCAGCAGCAGGGACAGCAGCGGCTGCAGGGACAGGGCCAGGAAGACAGCAGGGCCAGCAGGGCCCTTGGCAGTGATTGCAGGGCCAACAGGGCCAGCAAGGGCAGCAAGGGCAGAAAAAGCGCAGCGGCCGCAAGGTGCTGCATTGCTGCGGCGTGCTCGTTGTTCACCTGGAAGCGGGGGGGCCTATGCCAGCGCAGCATGCGAGCCTTGCATGCGCGTGCCACCCGCTGCGCAGGTGGTGACGTTAGGCTCCATGGACATGCGGCTGCCCCTCATGACGCCAAAGGGCAAGCAGCAGGGCTTTGTGGTCCTGCGGGGCATCTACCGGCGGGGCTCCATGGCGCCCACGGCGGTGGGCGTGGTGACGACCAACACGGTGGACTCAGCGGCCTTCAAGCAGGCACCGGTGCGCATTACTTGCTGCAGCAGCCACTTGCTGGGTTAGGCCAGGGTGCGGGGCGAGTGGCTGGCTGAGGCATTGAGTGTTGTGGCCAATGGTGTGTATGCCCTGTGCCTGCACGCAGCCCCGGCCCACGTCTGGCTACCGGCCAGGGTTGTGGATCCTGCCCACATACAAGTGAGAGGGACGCGGAAGCAGGCACAAAAGGGCTGCACGGGTGCAGCCCTGGGTGCAGCAGGGGGACGGGAGGGAGGTATTTGTTCCTGGCAACTGGCCCATGCTCTGCACCAGTATGTGAGCGCTAGTGCAGTGTCACTGCCCTCACTTGCACATGCCGAACCGCGCGCACGGTGCAGGTGCAAAGACGCGTGGGAGCCGTACAAAAAGGGGCGGCTGCTTGGCCAGGGCGCGTACGGCACCACATACTACGCGGTCGACACTGCCAGCAACAAGCAGGTGGCCATCAAGGAGATCAGCAAGCGGCGGCTGGCCACGGCGGCAGAGGTGGAGGACGTGCAGCGCGAGGTGCAGATCATGCACCACCTCCAGGTGCGCGGCATTGCGGCTGTGAGGGAGCTCCATACGCTGCGGTTGGGTGGCCTGCAGGGTGACGAGCTGCGGGTTTGCACGGCGGCAGGTGAAGCATGGTGCCGGTGTGCTCCTCATGCGTGCACAACGTGATGCATGCTCTGCTATGTGTGTGTGCATGGTGCAGGGGCACCCCAACGTGGTGGAGCTGCTCAAAGTGCACGAGGACAAGTCACACGTGCTGCTGGTGATGGAGCTTTGCACTGGTGCGGCGCGGGTACCCATGCAGCAGCAGTCCCCGCCCAACGAACAGGAGACAGGCTTTTCAGAGATGCTGAGGCGTTCCTCCTGCACTCCTGCCCACGCGTACGCATGTACAGGTGGAGAGCTGTTCGACTCCATCATCGCCAAGGGCCGCTTCACCGAGCGCGACGCCGCCTCCGTCATGCGCACCATCCTCAGCGTGGTGGCGCACTGCCACAACATGGGCGTGGTGCACCGCGACCTCAAGGTACGCGTGGGCCAGGGCCTTTGGGAGCAGCAAGCAGCGCAGCCCTAGCCCACCTGGCAGGAGCGTCAGCAATGGGCCTGCAGAGTTTCTGTGTTTGCTACAGGTTGACTCACTCAGGCTGTTGGTGCGGCACGTTGAAAAGGGGCACAGGTGCTTGCTGTGGGGTGATGCGCGGGAGCAGTGGCAACACGGGCTGTGTTGGCCTGGAGCCGTTGCTGTGCGCAGCCGGAGAACTTCCTTCTGGCTGACAAGTCGACCTCGGCGCTGCTCAAGGCCACGGACTTTGGGCTTTCCGCCTTCTTCCAGGCACGTGTGGGCGGTGCGAGCAGTGCGGAGGGTTAGGACCAGGGCAGTGCAGACAGTGTGGGCGGTGCGAGCAGTGCGGGCAGTGTGGGCAGCTTGGGCCGTGCAGATGCAGGGCACCATGACGTGGGATGCAAAGTGGGCCGTGCAGACGCAGGGCACCCAGGATGCAAAGCAGGGGCAGTGACGGGCGACTGGCCACGCACTGGGCCCACCGTTCACCGGCTGACCAGCTCACCCTGCTGCACAACGCCTGTGTTCCTGCGCAGGAGGGGCAGGTGCTCACGGACATGGTCGGCTCGGCCTTTTACGTGGCGCCCGACGTGATCAAGCGGTCGTACGGCAAGCAGGCCGACATCTGGTCGTGCGGCGTCATCCTCTACATCCTGCTGTGCGGCACGCCGCCGTTCAACGGTGACACTGAGAAGAAGATCCTCAGCGAGCTGGTCAACAAGCCCTTGGACCTCACCTCACCACCCTGGGACCGCATCTCAGGTGCGTGCGTGATGTCACGCTTCTGGGGCCGCGTCTCAGGTGTGACGCGTCAGCAGCGTGGCCAGGCTGGTGCGAGTGCAGGGTGCATGCGCATCACGGCATCGGGCTGGTGCCAGGAAACTGTGCCACATGCCTGTGGCGATCGTTGTGGTGCTGCCGTGTGCGCGCAGAGCCGGCCAAGGACTGTGTGCGCCGCATGTTGACGCGTGACGCCCACTCAGCGCGCCACGGCGGTGCAGGTGCTCAAGCACGACTGGATGCGTGAGAACGGCGTGGCGGCTGACAACCCCATCCAGCTCGAGGTGCTGGCCACGCGCATCAAGAACTTCGCTGGCATGAATCAGCTCAAGAAGGAGGCGCTCAGGGTGAGTGTGTTGTGGCGCACGCATCATCACCCGCTTGCCAGGAATGCCTGCACCACACGTCAAGCTCAACATGCTCATGGACTGTTGATGCCACATGGCAACACCTGCTCCTGATGCTCTCGTGTGTGGTGGTAGTGCCGCAGGCAGCGAGTGCGTTACAATGCTCATCCACCTGGCCGTGTTGTTTGTGTGTTGTGGTCACGCAGGTGATTGCGTGCAGCCTGCCCGTGGACGAGATCTCTGGGTGGCGTGAGATGTTCCTTGAGATGGACAAGGACCGCAGCGGCACCATCACGGTGGACGAGTTCACGGGGGCGGTGCGGCGCAAGGGACAGGCCGCCAACCAGTACGACATGGCACGCATCATGGAGGTGCGCACGGCAGCCAAACCACCAGGCTTTGTATGTCCTATGTGTGGTTGTGGTCTTGCCAGGCAGAAAGGCAATGCGCGAGCATACATGCAGTGCAGCATTTCACTCACCGTTGCGAGCGGGAGCAATCGGCAGCATCGGTGTGCAGCATCGGTGTGTGTGTGTGTCCACCGCTGTGCGCAGGCGGCCGACGTCAACGGCGACGGCACCTTGGACTATGAGGAGTTCCTGGCTGCCATGCTCAACAACGCCAAGCTGGAGCGCGAGGAGAACCTGGTGGCGGCCTTTGAGGCCTTTGACGTGGACGGCAATGGCAAGCTCACCATCGGAGAGATCATGCAGGTGAGGAAGGTCTTGCCAGGCCCAGCAACGCACCAGGAGCAGCTCTTACGGCTGTGGAGGCAGGGATACGGGGTAGATTCTGTATGTGCTTGACCACAGGCGCGGTAGCAGATGAGCGACGTGTCTGCGCGCCACGTGCTGCTCGTTGTGTGTGTTTCTGCAGGCACTCAAGCAGATGAAGCTGACGGACGACCAGATCCGGCAGATCATGCGCGACGTGGACCAAGACGGCGATGGGCAGGTCGACTACAACGAGTTCGCTCTCTTCATGCGCGGCTACAACTGATTCCTTGGCGTGGGGCTCTGGGGACTCTTTGGCGTGGGGCTCTGGGACTCAACTCGGCTACGAAATGCTTACCACCTCTGGACGGCGTGGGCCACCCTCGCCCCCTGCTTCCTCCTGGGCACGCCTGTGTGGGCACTGATTCTGATCCCATGATGACACCGACCGCGAATAAGGAACTCGGGATGCGGGTGGACAGAGCTTGGACGTTTGACCACGAGGCGCCCGCGTCTGCTGGTGCCAGCTGCCTGTCTTTTTGAAATTCGTGTTGTGCCCTGGAAGCTTTAGCATGTGAGATCGAGCTCCACGATGCGCTTGCGGCGCCACAAGAGCCGGCAAGAGCTATTTTGCGAGCCACTTACCCAGGCCCCCGCGTCGGGGGCCATCCAACGCGATGAGACGCTTCTCGACCGACGCCAGAATGTTGCGCGCCGCGCACGCGCCAGCACTGGCGCTGCGGACGCCATCAGCGCTCATCCACCGCCACAGCCCCCCAGCTCCACGGCGTGGATCCGCCTGCGGCTCGCTGCGGGGCCTTATGGCCGCACCACCACCAGTAGCAATCGCGCACCGCGCAGAGGAGCCTCAGGAGGCCCAGGCGGCCCTGGCCCGTGTCGCTCACCTGGCCAGCGCATGGGGCAAGGTCAGCAGGCGCCTGCCGCTCCTGGCCGAGGGCAAGGCCCAGCACCAGGTCATCAGCGCGCTGCGCCTCGCCATCTCGCTCCTGGACGGCGCGCCACTCAGGGCAGACGGCCGTGACCCCATCACGCGCGCCGTGCGCCTCTGCGTGCTCCTGGCGGAGCTCAGCGCCGTGGGCGTGCCCCTGGACACCGACGCGCTGGCCGCCTGCGTGGTGGCCGAGATTGCCACGCACACCACCAGCCAACATCCAGCGTACGTGCCACCGTTTGGCACGCCTGCACTGGACCACAGCTTGATCGTGGCCAAGCTGGGCGATCGGGTGGCGGCGCTGGTGCACGACATCCTGAAAGTGCGCACGGCGCCCGCGCGCACCGAGGTCCTGGACGACCAATCGGCCAGGTGAGATTGGCCGCCTCAGTATGTACAGGTCTTGACTGCAGGTTTGCGCTCCCAAGGGATGCACGTAGACTGATGGTGCTCAGTGCTGGTTGCGTGCGCGTTCTTTGTGCCCCGCAGCGCGCTCCGCGAGTGGTGCATCGCGTTCAACGACATCGTGGCCAATGTGGTTGAGGTGGTGGCTCGCTGGGACGCGCTGCAGCACATGGAGGCGCTGCCTCTGTGGGAGCGGCAGCAACTGGCGGTGGAGAGCCTGCAGGTGTGGGCGCCGCTGGGCCACGCGATGGGCCTGGGCGCCATCAGCAGCAACATGGAGGACATATGCTTCCAGGTGAGGCCCAAGAGCTCTGCACCTGTATAGTGCATGACGAAGGCCAGAGGTGACAGCGACGAGCGTACTCATTCGCTGTGATGCCTTGCTGAAGATGTTTAATCCAGAGGCCTCATGCACCACAATGTGGCGCTGCGCAGGTGCTGTTCCCCGAGTCGTACCTGCACACGCGCGAGTGGCTGCGCACGGTGGCGGAGCCTGCAGAGGTGGCGCTGCTCACGGCGCAGGAGCAGCTGCTGGCCGCGCTGGAGCAGGACCCGCGCTTTGGACAGCTGGCGGCGGGGTGCAAGGTGAGGGTTCGGGTTAATGCCTTGTTGGGTGCCTCCCTCCCTCAGTGTGGAATCACTAAAGTCTGGTGTCAGGCGTACTGCAGCACCGGCAGGGGTGCTCAAGGCACCGCTGCTGCTGGTGCTGGTGCTGGTGTGGTGCTTGATCGTCTTGTGAATAGCCGCGCAACTGGCACTCTTCTTGCCGGTCATGACTGGGCACCGGATCATGGCGCACGGCATGGGAACGGCATGGACACGCGTGCAACAACCTTCCCCAGCAGGAGCTCACCTTGTTGTTTGGTGCGCGCGTGCTCCACACTGCGCACGTGCCTTGTGTGTGCAGATGCGCACGCGCACCAAGAGTCTGTTCAGCATCATGAAGAAGCTGCTGCGCCTGGGTGACATGGCAAAGGGCGGGCGGCGGCACGACGAGGTGTTTGACCTGCTGGGCATGCGCGCCGTGGTGCAGCCACGACAGGACCTGCCACCTGCCGAGGTGAGCCACATTGGCAGCTTGCCCTTGGGCTGCTGTCGTGGGCGCTGCTACCCGCTACCTAGTACGCAGCTCGGGTAGCGTATGGCTCTAGGCTTCCTTCCCTGGCATGCGAATGAAGCCTGTTGTGGTTGCTGCCGTGCGTGCGTGTGACCGCAGGCGGAGCGTCTGGCCACCCAGGCGTGCTACCTGGTACAGGAAGTGGCAGAGCGGCTGTGGCACGTGGTGCCCGAGCGCACCAAGGACTACATCGCCCGGCCCAAGGCCTCGGGCTACGCCTCTCTGCACCTGACCATTTGCATGCACAGCGTGGTGCAGCGGGCCGCCATGGCCTCCCCACCACCCGGCAGCAGCAGTCAGGGTGCAGGCAGGGACGGTACTGAGCAGCGACTGCCCAGAGTCGGAGGCGAGTGCTCTGATGCGTGGCTGTCAGAGGCGCGGGGAGGCTCCAACCTGGCCAGCAGCAGCAGCACCAGCAGCACCAGCGGTGATGACGAGGGCGGCGGCGGGTTGGAGGGTGGGGGCGTGGCGGCGCCGCGCGCTGCGGCGTACCTGGAGCTGCAGGTGCGCACGCAGTCGATGGAGGACCGCGCCGAGATGGGGGACGCGTCGCACGCGCACTACAAGGGCGGGCTGGACGCGCGCCAGGCGCGGCTGCTCAAGGACTGGAGCAGGGAGCTGCACGCGCGGCTGCGGCTGGCGCGCAGCGGCACCGGCGGCGGGGACGGCGGGCGGGAGGGGGCGTACAAGCTGCTGCTTCCGCCGTCGGTGGTGGCCAAGCAGGTGGGCGCTTTCTCGCTGCTGGACAGCGTCGATTTCGATGGAGAGCTGGTGCCCTTTCCCACCGCTGCGTCGCTCCTGGAGGCCAAAGCGGAGCCTGGCGGTGGCGGTGCGGGTGCAGCTGCGGGTGCGCCTCAAGCGTGGTCTGGAGGGAGCTGGTACGGAGACAGCGGTGGCAGCGGCGGCAGGAGCTCCGGCAGCGGCACGGTGCAGCAGGAGGAGGGGCAGCAGGGGCAAGGGGAGGAGCGTGGCGGGCAGCAGGCGTGGCGGCGTGCGCCCACCAGCTCATACGAGGCCCTCTTCAGGTACTATGACAAGGATGGGAATGGGAGCATTTCCATGGACGAGTGGCGCGAGCAAATGAGGGAGTTGGGCATCACGTCATGGTCGTCTCCACCGCCAGTGGCCCGGGCATCGCCAGACAGCGCCGCGCGGCCCGTGTTGCAGCGCGGGAGCGCCCCAGGCATCATCACGTTTGACGCGTCGGCGGATGGAGAGGCCCTTGACGCGTGGATGCGCTTGGAGCAGCAGCAGCAGCAGGAGCGGAGTGGTGGGGGGCAGGCGGGTCAGGGGTGGGGCGGGCTGGAGCAACCCGATGGCAGCTCAGCGCTGGCGCAAGCGCCGGGGTCCATGAGCAGCCAGGAGCTCAGCTTCCAGGAGTTTGCCGCGCTGCTCAAGCAGGTGAGGGATGAAAGCGTGGTGGCACTTGCGTCATACCGGTGGTAGAGCTCTGCAATGGGGACTGTCACAAGGAACCACACAGCATGGGAAGGCGGCTGTGACGACAACACTTTTTGAGCGCCGAGCTAGTCGCTGAGGCATACTCTTACAATGGATACTTCTGAGCCGCCCTCCGCACCTGCACCCGCACCCTGCACAGCCTGAAGCATGCTCTGGCCGCGAGTCTGATGATGCCTAGCTGATTAAACAAGCGGCGACTGCCTCCCTTGTGCCCGCAGGCCAGCGCCGTGCGGGACCAGCAGCTGCTGCAGGCGCAGCAGCGACAGCAGGCGGACCAGCAGTGACAGTGACAGCGCAGTCTTTCCTCGTGTGTTTGTGGCGCACCTTTTTGCCTAGTGGATGGACCCCTGAGAGGCTGAGTGGTTTGAGCGCACATTTTTGGCTGGTGTGTGTATGCCCGAGTGTGTAAGCGCCCTCAGCGCACACTCAACAGCAAAATGAGAGGGTGTATGTTCTGCCTGCCACGTCCTGATGCCCCGTAGTTTGCGGATTTTGTTCGGTTTCGTTTCGGTGACCGCACTGCAAGTTTCGTTTCGGTCGCTTGCACCACCCGGCATGTCACCCAACGGGAACAGCAGCAGCCTGCAGCGTGAGCAAGGGTGCGAGCTTGGACGCAAACGACCCAATTGCTTGGGCGGCTGCCAGGTGCATCCCGTCCCGTACCCGCGTCCTCACGTCCATCACATATTTGTTGTCTGCGGCAGCAGCGGGCACCCCAGCACAGCACCGCTCAGCATGGCGCTGCAGCAAGCGGGCACCCCATGCTGCCACACCGGTCATTCCTGCGGCGTTCCCATTGGAGCGCAGGTCCGCAGGCGTGCAGCGCGCCACTCACTTTGCTGTACAGTTCGCTGCGGTCCCGGCAGGGTCAGCGTGGTCGCAATCACGTCCACCTGCATCACGTACACATGGTGCCGGGGTGATGCTGCTCGCAATCGCCAGGAACTGGCAGCGAGTCGCGACGTCATACACGTCCAAAACGCACCTGCAGCTCGAACCCGTCGTGCATGCATGTGTACTCGTTGCCCTTCTTCTCTATCGTGTAGTCGTGCCGTGCCCCTAGCCCCTGCAGAGGGATGCAACGCCACGGCAGAGGGATGGATACCAACTGCAAGTGCGCACGGCGCAAGGCAGTGGCGCGAGTGCGACGCACGATGAAGAACTCTGGCGTGGCGGCGGTGGTGCAGGAGCTGTCTGTGATCTCCCGCACTGCCGCTGGGATGCCCGCCACCGCTGGACCTCGCATGGGTAGGCCTTCATGCTGCACCAGCCACCTGCGGGCGGCGGGAGCGCGTGCGCGGGGTGCAGGGTGTGCCGCCATGAGCGTGCCACTGCCACACAGCTGCAGGCAGCACCACCACCAGCAGTCACTTGCCTGACGTCTTGCTGTGGTGTCGCTGCTGCTGCCTTGCCCTTAGTGCCCTGGATGGAGCGCGCGATGCGCAGCTGCGTGCTGGTGGTCCCCCCCATCAGGGGCACCGTGAGCACCATCTCCTGCACCTCGATCGCCCGGACGTGCATGCACAGCCCGCGCAGGACGGTGGCCAGTGGCTGCACGTTATGGTTGGGCACGATGCCGAACGCTCGGCACTCGGTGCGCTCCGGACCCGCTGCGCCGCTCATTTGCTTATTTGGTAGTGTCTGGTCCACGTTCGAGTTTACTCTGCTGCCGCTGCGAGCTCCTGTGGAGGGGAGGAGGAGGGGCTTGGACGTCCATGTCAAGCTTGTGCAGCACCTGCCAGGACCCCTGCAGGATCCCGTATGGCGTGCAAGGCCTGAGCCATTGTACAGCGCTTGTCCAGCATTGACCACCTCTGAGTCTTTGCAGCCGATCTGGCGTGGTAGCACGTCTCCACATCAGCATGGCGGTCGCGCTGCCTTCGCCGGTGGAAATCAACAGTGGCCATCAAGAGGCGTCCGTCACCAAGGTCGCGCTGCGCTACCTCGTTCGTCCCAGGTCCCAGGAGTTGCTCATACGCTCGGCGCTGCTATGCAGCATCTGGGTCCTGGCGTTCAGCACTCGCCTGGTGAGACGCAGGCAATGCTGTGGGTCAGATCTGCGCGCTCCAGGGGGCGACAGGACGCAGTGCGAGCGAGAGGGCGCTCAACAGATCTCAGAGATCCTCTTGCCTTCGCAGTTCTCGGTGCTGCGCTACGAGAGCGTCATCCACGAGTTCGACCCCTACTTCAACTACCGCTCGACCATCAAGCTGGTCTCCGAGGGCGCGTATGAGTTTTGGAACTGGTTCGATGCCGAGTCCTGGCACCCGCTGGGACGTGTGGTGGGAGGCACGGTCTACCCAGGGCTCATGTTCACAGCAGCGGCGCTCTACAAGGTGCGGCTGCAGGTCCTGTGGGGCAGGTGTGTGGCGAGGTGGGCAGCGCCGGCAGGGCAGGCTCACAGGAGCGCGGTGGCCATGCTGCTGCTGGCCCACATTGGCGCAGGTGCTGGAGTTCCTGACGGCGACAGTGAAGCTCAGGGACGTGTGCGTGTTCACCGCGCCCTTCTTCGCCGGCAACACGGTGCGCAGCCTCTGCAGCCGCTGCAGCACACAGGCGCACAAAGTGAGGGAGGAGATGACAGATGCTGCCCCCTGCACCGTCACCATCGTGCAGGCCATCGTGGTGTACCTGTTTGGCTGCCAAATCAAGGACAGGTCGACGGGCCTGCTGGCGGCAACCTTCATGTCCATCGTTCCAGGTGCGGCACCCTCTCTGCAGCAGCTTTCCTGGCCCTGCTGGCAGCTGCAGTGCATCTCGTACATGAGCCTGTGCGGACCTGATCATCCGGGCAATGCCCTCGTGTGCTGCCTGCAGGCTACATTTCCCGTTCGGTGGCGGGGTCGTTTGATAACGAGGCAGTCGCAATCTTTGCGCTGCTGCTCACCTTTTACCTGTGGGTGCGCGCCGTGGAGAAGGGCACCATCGCGGCGGCAGTCTGGTGCGCCTTTGCCTACCTCTACATGGCAGCGAGCTGGTGCGTGACGCTCGTGGCCTTGGGAGGAGACGCTTGGGAGGGTGCGAGCGCTCGTGAGGGCGCAGGGACACAGCTAGCAGGCCTGCTGGGGCCACACTCCCAGGGGCCTCAACATGCAGGTGCGCCCCATCTTGATGAGTGGCATGTCCATCACACACATCCGCAGGGGTGCCTACGTGTTCATCAGCAACCTCATCCCGCTCTACGTCATCATCATGGTGGCGCTCAGCAGGTGCGGCTCGGGGCAAACACAACACACGCAGCCGGCTGTGCAGAGCTGTTTGCAGCGAGGGCAACGCAGTGGGTTGCGAAGATGCCGACGCTGAGCGCTGGTGGTGTGCTTTGCACTGCTGCGTGTTGGGTGTGCGTGCAGGTACTCTAGGCGCTTGTACGTGTCCTACACCACGCTCTGGGCGGTGGGCTCCCTCCTGGCTATGCAGGTGCGTCCTCCTGGGGAGCTGCACAGCAGCTGAGGACGAGCACGCACAGTGCACACTGCATGTGCGCCCGCCCAAGAGGGCTCACGCTCACGGTTGTGACGTCCTGAACTGTACGTGTGCTGCACAGATCCGTTTCATCGGGTTCAACCACATTGTCTCCACCGAGCTGCTGGCCTGGAACGCAGTCTTCGTGGGCCTGCAGGTGCGCTGCAGTCCTCGCCAGCTGTGGGCCCCACCTGGGCATCAACTGGCCCGTGCATCAGAGTGCGCCAGGTTGGGCCAGGCGTCGTGGGTGTGCAGTGTCCGCGGCACGCAACGCGTGCGTGACGTGGCACTGTGCACTGACTGGCTGAGTGCAGGTGCTGGAGCTCATCATGTACCTGCGGGCCAAGCTGGGTGACCGCATGTTTGAGCAGCTGGTGGCACTGCTGGCCTCGGCGGCCGTGGCCACCGGCGGCGTGGTGCTGGCGCTGCTACTGCTCACGGGCAAGCTCAACCCGTGGACTGGAAGGTGCGCGGCTGATGCGCTCGACGGTCTACCTTTGATGGCCCTCATTGTCCCACAGCTTCAGCCTGTGAAGGCCTTGGGCACCTCACAGGGTGCCGGTTTGGGTGGCAAGCAGTGAGCGTGAACGGTGGTGGTCTTCAGCTCATAGCAGGTAGTGCGTTCAAGCGTGTGTTGGTGTGCCCGCTTGCGCCGCGCAGGTTCTGGACGCTCCTCGACCCGACCTACGCCAAGAAGTTCATCCCCATTGTGGCGTCTGTGTCCGAGCACCAGCCCACCACCTGGTCCTCATACTTTTTCGACCTGCACGGCCTGGTGTTCCTGGCGCCGCTGGGCCTCTTCTTCGCCTTCAGGAAGCTCACGGATGGAGGCATCTTCCTCATCACGTACGCGCTCACATCCATCTACTTCTCAGGTGCGTTGCAGGGTGCGTTGGGCTGTGATTGACATCTGTTTGAATATGGATACGTCCGACGGTGCGGCCCGCAGGAGTATGTGCGCGGTGGCGTGGCGTGTGCTCTAGGTACCACACAGCCCTACTGGCATTGAAGCGCGCCTGGTGGCATGGCCAAGCGCGATGTGCAGCCAGACACTGGGCAGGCGCTTGAACGTTTGCTGTGGTGGCACTCATCTCCTGTAGGCGATGTGCAGTGAGGATGTTGTGGCAGCTTGAGCGTGCGTCGGCACTGCTGCGCATGTCGTTGGTGGCACACTGCAGGCATCATGGTGCGCCTGATGCTGGTGGCGGCGCCATCCTTTGTGCTGCTGGGCGCCTTGGGTCTCTCTGGGCTCATCACCACGTACATGAAGGACGTGAGGCAGCTGGTGGCGCAGGGATTCGGCACCGCCACAACGGAGGAGGAGGACAAGGTGCGTGCACCGTGTGGCAGGAGGAGGAGCAAGTGTGGGAGTGGGGCTTACAATGATGAACGGGCCAGTGCTTGAGACTGGTGCGTGGAGTGGGGATTGACTAAGGGATCAGTTTGGACACCGTGAGGCATAGCAGGTGGGTTAAGCGCTGTGCGTGCGGTCGCATCTCCCTGCTGCTGCTGCTGCTGCAGGCGGCGAAGAAGGCAGGCAGCAGCAAGGGGGGCAAGAAGGGTGCCGCCGCCAACCAGGGCACCCAGCCCCTGGAGAACCACCGCGCCTTTGCCGCCGGCTTCATGGTCGTGCTCACTCTGGGACTGGTCTCCTACTCCACGCACTGCATGTGAGCGCGTAACGACGCTGCCCCCCCCCACTCGCACGCTCTTGGCACGCACCACCTACACCTTGCACCCACTTGCTGACAGCAAGAGCAAGAGAGCGCTGGCATGGTGAGGCAGCCGTGCACCCTGCCTGCGGCTGAGGTGATTACCTGTGCCCGTGTGTGCGTGCGTGCAGCTGGGTGACGAGCGAGGCCTACTCGTCCCCCTCCATTGTGCTCATCTCTGGCCAGGGGCCGTACCGCGTGGTGCTGGATGACTTCCGGGAGGCATACTACTGGCTCAGGCACAACACCAAGCCCGACGCTAAGATCATGAGCTGGTGAGCCATTGCTGGGCGGGTCGACCTCTTCGTGTGGGGTGTGTGCGCTTGCAAACGGGGCGGCCCAGCCGTACCAGCCGCATTCGTGTGCGCGGGTTGAGCTCTTCGTGTGGCCTATGCAGGGCCTCGCCTGTCGGTGCACCTAAAGATGACGTACCGGCCGCACAGATGGTGCACCAGCTCACCATCTGTGCGGCTGGGATGAAGATGTCTGCAGTGCTTGAGCGGAGTGTGTGGTGGCCCTGTGGTGCGCAGGTGGGACTACGGCTACCAGATCACTGCCATGGGCAACCGCACCATCATTGTGGACAACAACACGTGGAACAACACGCACATTGCCACGGTGGGCCGCGCCATGGCCTCCAACGAGACAGAGGCCTACAAGATCATGCGCCAGCTGGACGTGGACTACGTGCTCGTCATCTTTGGCGGGCTGTCGGGCTACTCGAGCGACGACATCAACAAGTTCCTGTGGATGGTGAGTGTGTCTCAAGCTCTGCATCTTCCTGTGGATGGTGAGTGTGTGTCAGCTCTGCATCTGGAGCAGCCATTCCAGGCAAACAGATGACCCACAGCCCACAGTGTGTGAGGCTCAGGGCTAGTCAAGTTTGCATTGTTGCATTGGCGACCCTGAGGGAGACATAAGCACGTGCGGGTGGATGGTGCGCATTCAGAGGAGGAGGCATGTCTCCAGCCTCCCGGCTCCCTCTCTTGAAGCCCGCGACGTGCACACGCTGCCAGAGCTATTGCTCTGGCTATTGCTCTGGCTATTGCTTAATGAGCGTGTCGCTGCACGTGGCACGCTGCAGGTGCGCATTGGAGGCGGTGTGTACCCAGTCATCCGCGAGCAGGACTACCTCAACAACGTGAGTGGTCGTGGTGCAGACCTGAACTCTGCTTTTCGTATGGCATCATGAGAGCGAGGTGCTAGTTTGGGGGGACGTTCGCACGCCTGGTGCAGTGGCTTGGGTGCCCTGCAACTCAAGGGGCTGTGCGAGTCAGCGTGCTCCTCGAGCGTGTGATGTTGTGGTCGTGCGTCCACAGGGCGACTACACCATTGGGCCGCGCGGCACGCCCACCATGCTCAACAGCCTCATGTACAAGCTGAGCTACTGGGACTTCAGCAACATCCGCACAGACGCCAACCAGCCGCCTGGCTACGACCGAGTGCGCAACACCGAGATTGGTGCGTGCGTGCGGAGGTTGCAGAACGGGGTGGGCGGTTGCAGGCATCAAGGCACCAGTGAGTGCGCTGCCGCTCACACCTGCGGCGCTTGACGGGTCCTTTGCTTGCCAGCTTACCGCCAACTGCTTTGGCCACTGTCTCAACGAGCTAGAGGATGGCGCTGAACCAATGCCACCGATGCCACGCTGCTGCTGGCGACCCGTTGTAGCACTGAGGATCGCTTGCTGGATCACGTGTGCGCTTGCAGGCAACAAGAACTACGACCTCACAACGGTGGAAGAGGCCTTCACCAGCGAGCACTGGATCGTGCGCATCTTCAAGGTCAAGGACCTGGACAACCGGCAATGACCCTTTGCGTTACCCATGACAGTTGCTTTGAGACGCTCGCTATGCACGCTGCGATGCTGCAAAGCCAAGGACCCACACACCCACTATAGGAGCGCACACACGCGATTAAAAGGGTGTGGAGGGGGCGGTGCTGCCCTGCAGCTGACGGATGCGCTCAGCCGCCGCCGTGACAGCTGGGCGCATGGCCGCCAGCGTGCGCCGCGCCGCCTGCAGCTCATGGCTCAGCGCCTCGGACGCCATGGGGTGCAGCAGGGCTGCGCCAGGGTGCGGCTGTGATGCCGCCAGTTCAGCCTCCAGCTGCCCGACCCGAAGCTTGCACGCCCTGCACGGCACAGAGGACGGGGCAAAGCAGCGGGCGCTCACGGTCTGGGCGCATGGCTTGCACTTGAGAAAGCGCAGTTGGCAGCTGCACACGCAGATGCTCACCGGAACTGTTGCAGCTGCGCCTCTAGAGCTGCCAGCTCGTCCACGTGCTGCGCCTGAGCCGATGAAGGCCGCCGCCCTGGTGCGTCCCAGATCCCTGCTGACAGCCCCTGCTGCACCTGCCCCGCGTGCCCTGTGTAGCTGCCGTGAGCGTACTGCTGCGCGTACTCAGCACCAGGTGCGGAGGCCGGACGTGCCCAGCCGCACCAACCCGGCCCAGGTTGGTGGTCAGAGCTGCCCACGCCGCTGCCCACGCCGCCCACGCCGCTGCCCACGCCGCTGCCGCTGCCACGATGTCCCCCATGGGACTGTGGCGCAGGCGATGCCATGCCAGCATCACCAACGGCGTGGCCAGTGGTGTTGCCGCTCCCGTGCTTGCCAGCGAGGAGGAAGGCTGGCATGCGCGGGGCGGCTCGCTGCCTGGGCGGCACGGTGGGGCTGGACGCAGCTGGGCCGGACACAGACGCTGCCTGCGTGACAGCAGCGGTAGGGTGGTGCTGCTGGGTTGCACCACCCACGCCTTGCCACGCGTGCGGCGTTGCCCAGGCACCCATGGTTGCGGGCGTGGCGGAGATGGCAGCAGGAGCAGCATGAGGTGCTGGCCAGGAGGTGATGGTAGGCCCTGCATGGCCATGGAGCATGCTGCCGTCCAGCTGGCCCTGGCCAAGTGCGGGTGAGAACGCAGGCTGACGAGGCGTGGCCGCTGCCCACGCGGCCGTGCGCTCCCATGATGAAGGTGCCTGCACGAGTGGTGTGAGGGTGGCTGCGGTACCAGGCCACAACGGCCCTGCCCCGCTGGCGTGGACTGGTGCCTGTGGCGGCGACAATGGCTGCTGCTGGCGAGGTGCCAAGCGGGGCGGGGACGCGCACTGCGTGCCGGTGGCTTGTCCACCATGCCGCTGCTGCTCCAGTGCTCCTGGCACCTGCTGGCAAGGCAGCAGGCCTGCAAGCGAGCCTTCCCGGTGCGCTGCTGCTGTGTGCTGGGTGCCGGTGCCTGGTGCTGCTGCTGGGAGGCCTGGCGCGCGAAGGGCAGCGGGCGAAGCCAGCATGAGATCCTCTCGGAACACGGGCAGGGGCTGCTGCGACCCTCTGTCTCCCCCTGACGCCGCCTGCGTGGCTCCTGCGCCCGCAAACCTGCCCTGTTGTTGGTACGCAGAGGTGCTCGGCCCTTGCGATGGCGCCGGAGGCTGGGCAGGTGGCAGCAGCACCAGCCGAGGCAGCGTGGCGGAGGCCTGAGCGTTGTAGGGAGTGTGGGAGGGCCCGCCTTGGAGAGCCGATGCAAGGCGGGCCATTGCCCTGTCGCGCGCAACGCGCCTCCAGCGCCTTGCGAAGGGCGCGACGCGCAGCAGTTCTCGCGCCAGCACCTGCGCCTGTGTGGTCGCCAGGTGAGCCAGGCGCTGCTGGCGGCGTGCCAGGCCGACGCGCAGCCACTGCACCGCGCCCTGCCGCTGGAGCATGAGCGTGTGCAGCTCCAGAGCCTCCTGCATGTCCGCCGCCTTGGCCTGCCGGTGGCGCACGTACCACCTGCGGCGACGCCGGCGAGTGGTGCGGCGCCGGTGATGAGCGCGGTTCGCAACCGGGCAGGTCGAGAATGCTGCGCTGGCCTGACACGTACCTGAGCGTCGCAAGGCCGTGCCTCAGCAAGGTGCGCGCGCGATGCTGCGCCGCGTCGTGGAGCGCCTGCGCCTTGGCCCGCCGCAGCAGCGCGTACTCCCGCCATGCCGGCCAGGCCACTCGGCCGAGGCAGTGTTGCCGCCAGAGCTGACTCGCGCGCGCTGCCATGATCTGCTTCCAGTGAGCGTGGCGCAGTGCCTGCTGCCAGGCCGCCAGCGCCAGGCGCTGCCTTAAAGTTCGCCAGTGCGACGCCGCTCGAGCGTCCTGCGCCCACGCAAAACACGCTCATAGCATCTCGCCTCACCACCTTGGCCACGACGACCGAGGTGCGTGGACGGAAGGCACCAACAGCTCACGCTGCGCTCACCTGGAAGTGGCCGAGCAGGACGCGCACGTGCACCTCGCGCCAGGCAGCCAGGATCCGACCGAGCTTGCGCCGCCGCAGCACGCGCGTCGCAGCCTGCAGCACCTGCGCCTTGAGCGACCGGCGCTCGCGCATCATGTGCAGCCCCCGCACCCAGGCGAGCAGCGCACGGGCCGTGAGGCACTGGCGTGCGAAACGCTCCGCATCCCGACGCTTCCCTGCCTTCACCACCAGCCTGCGCAGTGAAGGCATCGCGAGTCGCCACCAGGGCAGCAGCAACTGGGCGCCAGTTCCCACACTCACTGAAGCGAGCCTCTGCTGCTGCACCCCTCCACCACCCACCTCGCCGTCTCCACCAGCCACGCCGCAAACGCGTTTGCAAGGAGCCGCATCCGCCAGTGCCGCGCCGCCCGCCCCGCCCGCTGCCTTGCCTCCGCCGCCAGCGGCAGATACAGGTGCGCCCAGGCCAGCAGAGCGCGCAGCAGCAGGCCGTGGCGGTGGTGCAGGGCGGCGCGCTCCCAGGCCTCGTGCTTGTGGGCACGGCGCAGCACCGCCAGGCGCAAGGCACACACGCCCTTGGACACCACCGTCAGGTACCTGCACCCACAAAACACCGCACCCAAACAGCCCTAACAGGTGCGTCTCAAGCCGCGTCTGAGCCCTTGTGGCCCTTGTGGACTGAGCTGCTGAGAAGTTCACCTGGCACCACAAGCCGCTGGTGCGGCCGCCGACCAAAAGTGTGGAGTGCCACGCAGAATGGGAGCCGCACCTGTGCCTGACCGCTGCCCTCCACTTTTGCTCCCCCTCGAGTTTGTCCTGCGTGCGCTGGTGCCAGGCCTGAAGCACCGCCGCCAGCAGGCCACGCCGCGCCCACGCCGCCACCTCACGCTTCACCACACGCCAGCTGCATAGCACGCCATGGTACACGGTTCGAGGCAAAGTCGTGACATCAGCTCACTGACCACCATGCAGTGCGCGAAATGCGCTGTGAAGCACTGCCTTCCAGCCCCACTCATGCGCTGCACTTGTGGGCCGCAATGTGGTCACACGGGCACAACCTTGTCCCACGTATCCTCTCACCTCCAGTGGCGTGCCCACGCCTGGTACGCCCGCCGCAGCGTGCGCAGCGTGCAGTGCGCCTCGGCGCGCCGCAAGCGCTCCGCCTTGCCCTGCCAGGCCGCCACGCGGTGCGACCACGCTGCACATGACGCAACAGCAACCAGCACACCCCGGGGGGGGGGGGTCCTTCCACGCTTGCGTTTCCATCCTCGCCCAAGCAGGCAGCAGGCAGCAG
>QAXK01004487.1:0-14061 GCA_004335735.1 Chlorella sp. KRBP | reverse complement strand
CTTGCTTGCCACTCTCAGGTGGGGGTTCAAACGACTACGTATGTGCTGACCATGAATAGGTTTATTTCTGAGTACGCCTGCCAGCCTGCGGCAGTGTGGCATCAAGGCTGCAATTGCTGCCATGTTTGACGCTCAACCTGCTGCTGTGTGTGCTGCACATGATCACAACATGTGGTGCAGGCTGAGCTGCAGCCGCGGTGGTTGCTGGCCTCAATTTTGCCACCTGCCAGGTTTGCTACCTATGATGCTGCAGAAGCATCAGAGTCGTATGATGACAATGACTTCGACAGCAGTGACGACGAGGCTGCAGGGGGCGAGGAGCCTGAGGTGGTGGGGCCTATGTCACAGTGGTTGGTCAGGCAAACTGCGAGCTATGACGAGACAGGGAAGTACTAGGGTAGAGATGCAGCTGCAGGTGGTGGTGGCAGTGAGGCCCTCAGACTGGCAGCCAAGCGGAGGACTTCTACAGTGATAACTCTGGACGGGTTGATTCCGAGCAGCTCGACTGCGGGAGTCTTTGGGGGTACTCACGGTGCTGATAACAGCAGCAGTGGGGAGAGGAACAGAAAATAGTAAGGGCCTGCATAAGTGCCCAAGCACTGTGCTGACTATCGTGGGCTGACTTTCTTTGTACATAGGGCAGAGTTTGAAAGCTACTGCGCATGGGTCAACAAAGGCTGCAATCCGTGTGTTCCACTCTCTGCAGTATAGAGAGCAAGACAATTGCAAGTTGATATCACCCCAGCTGTCGTTCTCAACAACCCAAGCATACACCAGCCTTCAGGCAATGCACTGACGCGCCAAGGTGACCCATTACTTGGACACATGCTAGCATGCAGGACACAGTACACAGCATGTGGTCAGCACACTTGTGGCATGGCAAGCATACAAAGCACATCGCCCGCATCATCAACTCGACCTGTGTGTCTGTGGCTAGGTTCTTGTCAAGCCACAGGTCAACACAGGAAAGTAAGGGTGTTGGTCCTCTTGGAAGTCGATAAGGTTCCAGAGTTTGGGGGGCATGAACGGGGCATCGACAGTCAGTTGGCATGCTGATTGCTAATGTACCCAACAGGAGCATGGCTTGTGACGTGGTTCCCGGCCTCCTTCATGATGATGACAAGCATATATTGCAAGGCAGCCGCCATAGTAGCAAGTAAGGATTCCCAAGTATCTGCCATATCACAGCCTTTGCAGATCAACTTCACTTCCCGACACCAGAAGACACTCTGCAACACGCACCAGCAGGATGCACCAATCCAGCAACATCCCATGCATGATGCAGGATCAAAAACCTGACACAGAACAATCCGGAGCACGTACGTCTACGTGTACACGCATGCCAAGAAACTCTGTGATGGCCTGAATTCACCAGCTGCCCTGGCTGTACACAAACAGCAAACATACAAACAATGCCATGAGGCTGCTACAAAGTGCGAATCTGCAAAGTACACAAGGCGGCAGCTGCCGACACCACAGTTGGTTTGCAACTGTTGAACTGGCGGCCAGGAAGGACAGTGCAATACTTGCACTCAGATGCAACCGCAACAGTTGCCCAGCACAGCATCCAGATGGAACCTCCGCTTGATCAACGTGCAGCAGAGTTGCCATCAGTGCAAGCATGCCTCATCAGTCAGATGCTTGATGCAGATGCTGTGTTGATCAGACCACAGCAACCGCAATCAGCATGTTGCTGTGCCTGCCGGCCTGCATGACTCCGCATTTGGCTGGCTGGCTGCCCGCCCAGCCTATAGTGGGTGAGTGACAAGACAGACCATGGTGGACTGTGAACTCATGCATGGACGCTGAAAAAGGTGGACTGCTGCACGTGCAGCTCTAGCTGCACAACAGCCCAGCCCCAGCACAGCGACTGACGCTCACACAGCAGTCACAAAGAAGCGCCCCCCGCTGCACAAAGGGAACAGCAACATCTGGCGTGTGAAAAACACTAACCCCCGTGTCCATCCTCCCACCAACTGAGCGACTGGCCCAGCTCCCTATCACAAAGCATAAATACTCGGAAACCGCTGGCCTGAATCAGGAGGCGATGCCGTATGCAGGCCAATAAAGGATCCTGATCTGCGCGCCATCTACAACTTGAACTAGCAGGCCTACTGCCCGCAACAATACAAAAGCGGCCCAAGTAGGGGGCCTATCCAGAGGCAGTCCGCTCTTGCAGCGACTTGCTCTCCTCCCAACAGACACACCAGCAGTCACGCACACCCCAAAGCAGAAAAGCAGCGACCAGCGCCGCTTTGCATTGCTGTTGCAGCAACATCCTCGCCTACCACCAACTGTACTGCTAGCTGCCACACAAAACCATGTGCCAGCTGGTTGAGCCCTGCTGTTGTAGATCGAACTGCAGGGTGACCAGGGAGCAACCTGGAAGCACACTCAACTGCGACACACGGATGAAGGCTGAAGGTGGCAGCTCAACACAAGCATTATGAGCGGGATGGACCAGCAAGATGTTGCCTAGAGCCAGTGTGCAGCGTGGCACCAAGGCATGACTCTCACTGAGCTTCAGTGGGAACAAGACATCGCTGTCTTGGCAACACAGGGAGACCCTTGGACGCCACGCATGTTGCCACAGGAGGAGACCATACATGGGTCAGCCAAGTACCGACCCCATCAACAGCAACAAATAGCAGCCCAGTCCGGGGCTAGCAGCAGCAACAGCAATGCAGCAACACAGGTGCAGCAAACAAGGCACTGCAGGCAGCAACATAACAATGCCGAACTCCAACTGTCCATCCCTTACCATCCCACGAGCCTTGCCCTACCCCTCCCCAGCCCCTCAGCACCCAAAGCACCCCACCCCTCATCTGCCAGGGCAGTGATTCCCCAACCAAGAAGCCCTGCAACCAAACACACATGCAGCGTCCTGCAATGAGGCCGACCAGTTTCCGCTAGAGCCCAAGGGTGCTGCACTGCAGGCACGGCCCCAAGGCCACAGATGCACGTAACACGAACCAGACAGCGATGACCATCGCAAACGCTGACACCCAATCACGGTGAGAGGGAGTCAGGCTATCAGCCCGCAGCCAAGTCCACAATCCAGCACATGCCATCTCTACGCAGGTCGACTGCTGCCATGCACACCCAACAGAGCAGTGGCCATGCACATTAGACGCGCTGCTCAGAGGTACACTAGATGGCGCGAATGGAAGAATGCACATGCAGGCACAGTGACATTGCAAGCACAGCAGCAGGAAAGCAGGTGGCCTGCCAATGGCAAGCACTGTCCAACCAGCTGCGTGTCAGGTGATGAGCCACAGCGTCAAAAACTCGCTCATTCTTCGAAACCTGACATGGAGATGACAGCGCACACAAACAGGTGAGTTTGCTGCTGTGCAAACTCTGCTGACACAGCTCGCAACTGAGTGGGTTTCAAAGCAGTGCTTTGGTTTAGCACAAACATGCTGCCCCTCTGACTGCAGCCATGCATATGGCACGGGACAAATTTCGCCCAACATCCTTCTACGAGCTACAACACAAGATCCAGACTACCCTGATGGTTTGTGCACTGGGGAGTGCGGCCCAGATGCGCACCCTGTGTCAACACACTGCACCTCTGCAGACAACTGACCTGTACAGACCACAAGCACTACCACCCGCCAATCCAACTTCCTAACCCAGCAAAGAACACCCACCGCAACCACTCCACACACATGCCCAGCCTCCACACACTGCCCCCCCCCCCAAGGGCGGCATGAAACCCGCATGGCTCAGTTGCTGCCCTCGCTGTCCAGAAGCTTCTCCCTGCACTCCACTATCTCCAACCTGTTGGCTGGGTCCAGGGCCAGCTTACCCAGGGTGCCCCCAGCCACTGCCTGCAAAGACTGCGGCCCTGTCTCCAGCAGCTCCACCAGTGGCTCGATGCCACCTGCTGCGGCAATCTTGTCGCAGTTTGCGCGCGCGAGGGCCAGGTTGTGCAGTGCGCCAGCAGCAGACCTCTTGGCTGCCTCAGAGTCGCTGTCGAGGAGGGAGACCAGCAGGGGGACCCCGCCTGCATCCACCACAGACTTGCGGATGGCTGTGTTGTCGTAGGTCAGGTTCTCCAGGGCTGCTGCGGCCACCTGGCGGCCACCATCGTCACTCAGGTCGTCTGACAGCAGTGTGACGAGCGGCGTGACAGCACCAGCATCTGCGGGGATGGAGCATAGGGGTGGGCCGACACAGGGGAGCAGGGACAGACAACTTGAAGAAACAGCAGACAAATTTGGTTGGACAGACCAGCCATGCAAGACCGAGTTGCGATGATCAAAGATTGCACTGCTATGGGGCTACAGCCTACAAGCCTTCATTCTTGCAACAACAACTCTCGCAACTATACAATCATGTGGTTCATTGCGATTGTGGGCTGCACACTAGTGGTACGAGCAGCTGCAGGATGATAGCCCCGTCAAATGCTGCCTACCTGCAATGGGTTCACACAGCTCAGGCTCCCATGCCAGCTTGCCCAGGACACTTGCTGCGGCCTCACGCACCACACAGCTGCTGTGAGATAACAGCTGCACCAAGCGCTGCACACAGCCAGCTGTTGCAGCAATCATGTTGCAGTACTTGTCCTCGTAAGCCAGGTTGGACAGGGCTCCCGCAGCAGCTGCAAGCAGTGCTTCCTGGTTGTCTGAAACGTGCAGCAGCTGCAGGAGTGGCTCCATACACCCTGCTTTGACGAGGCGGGTGCAGTGCTCTGGCTCTATAGCTAGATTCTGTAGGGCTGCTGCTGCATGCCTTGCCACTGTTCCCTGGCCTGCAAGCATCTTGACTATGCTGGCTACGGCTCCAGGCGTGCCCATGATAGATGAACGGTAGGTGGGCTTCCTGGTCAGGTGTGCAAACTCCTCTGCAGCTGCTTCCAACCCATCTCCGACACCGTCGTTGAGCTGCAGCAGTTGCACCAGCTGCGACAGCTGATCAAGGCTGGGGTGGCTGTATGAGTGGGCTAGACTGCCCTTGGGTGAGCTCAATGGTGAGCTATTGACAGCGCACAACTGCACTGCTGGAGCCATTGGATTTTGTACCTGTTGGTAGATTAGATGAGAACGTCGAAACGATCCTTCGAGCAAGGCTAAAGTACGCTGCGTTCTAAATGGACGGTGCCAAACGGTTGAGGAAAATGATTCCTTGGCACAGGCATCTGATATGCCCAGCGATGGGTGAGTCACGTCTTCGAGTCTGTCATGCCGTGTCTGGTCAGCTCCTCCGCGAGTCAGACAGAGTTTCGGCCCTCTTTTGGACTGCTAGGCACCGCATTGGCTGTATGGCTTTCATACTTTGACATGCTTGACGAAACGCTCAGCTCTCTCGGAGACACCCAGCGTCAGACAACCTTGGACCAGTCCAAGGCCAGCAGTACTGCTGGCACAGCAGTGCTTCAAGGATTGTCTCAGTGCTTCCAGATTGGCCAATAATATCACAGATGCTACAAACATTGCAATCAATCTTTTTTAAAAGAGATGGCAGCTGCGATAGTGTCGCAGATCGTCTGTTCCAACCCAGCTGATTGAGCCTTGCCAACTGGCAATGGTGGATGTGATCAGGATGGTCTGCATAGAAGCCTGCAATGTAGCACCCTCCAACAAGAGCAGCACAGTTGAGGGGAGGTGGCCAACCAAGGCTTGTCAGGGTGGCTTTTTGTTGAGGCAGGCTGCTGCTTAGGGGGCAGCAACTGCACAGCCAACTAGTTGGCCGGTGACTAGCAGTTGGGCCCTCAAGGGGGTCCACCCAGGCAACCCCAGCATCTCAACCTGCTGGAGTAGCTTCAAGCAGCGTCTGGCAGAGCGTGTTGTTGGTCAATGGGTTAGTTGCTGATTGATGCGTCAGCTGCACAGCTGCCACTGAGGCTGATGCCATGGCCGGAACGCTGTTGCTACGGGCCATACAGGGGCGTTTATTCTCAGCACAGGAGGCCTCTGCAGTAGGTGTGTTTTGCACTGTGGAGTGGCTCAGGCAGGGTCTGTTGCTGATAAAATTTTGCAGTTGTGCGCAGCAGCTGCAAAGCTGCCTGTGCTTGGCGCCTATGATACCATGGGGGGTCAGGGGTTGCCAACCATGCAGTGCATGGCACCGTCTTGTGGGAATGCAATGGCTGGCATGCCGGTGGTGCATGTAGGACAGCCCACTACATGAGCAGCCTGGCTGGTGGTATGTCCTCAAAGATTACTTCCTTATGTAGGAGCCACAGCCATGTGCATGGCTGCGGCACTCACATGGTGTATTGCTGCGTGCAATGGGTGGAAAGAAAGGTATGTTGATCAATGATTGCCAAAGGTCCAGGTCTCTATATGCTGACCCCGCGACTGACCCGCCCCCGCGTCTGGATGAGGAGAGGGCCAACAATCAGGCTATGGGTGTGTGACACATATGCCATCATGCGCCAACGCTGTTTAGTTGCCGGCTTCCACAGTCGAACATGCCATCTGAATTTGACACATTTGCGGAATCATGCCTGGTGATTGTGGCTGTGGCTGTATGGTGACCAGACCCTGATTGTAATTGATTGTCTCTGTTCCGTACTAGAGTAATAGAGGGGGTCTGAGTTTTTAACATCTCACTGCTTTCAGACCCAGGTGACAGCCAGCAACACATCCACATGCGCATGATCATGCCAGGATGGCTCCCAGCATATGCTGTTCGCCGAGCGCACGAGAGTCGCAGGCCGTCAGCAACGATAAACTGCTTTTAGTACAACCTGGTTTTGTCCGCAGTGTCATCAAACATGACGCTCGTGCCGAGGACTGCACAGTATACTGTACTGTACGTACATGCTATGCTAAGCTTGGCGGAGTGCAGGTGCACCATTTACAAGTCGTGCACTGCCAACGTCTTAGTAAGTCGCTGAATCGTCATATCAACGTATGCACGGGACGCGGCGACGCAGCTGAGACTGTTGCATGCCGCGGCGCCGCAGGCCGGCCTGTTACAAGCTGCTTTTAACGCGTTTTGTATGAGCCCCCCACGTGCTCAAATGCTCAGTTATAGGTCTGATGGTTGAAACGCTTGCAAAACTGTCTCAGGCGTCAGCACACAGGTGAGAAACTTACACGTTTCTGAGGTCAAGTACCCGTACGCGTGCGCCTGTGGAGGAAGCTGGTCGAGCGGGCACAGGTAAGCGATATCTGGCCTGATTTTGTAGACGTAGGAATGCTCAGGGCATGTCAAACCGTGCATTGCCCCTAGAATACCATCGAGCAGCTGCAGGGTCAACAATGATAACAATGGCAGCTTGGCGTGAGCTCCAGCGACACAACGCTGTACGGAACAACCTCGAACGACGTTTCAATGCTGTGTAATAGCTTGCCGATAGAGCTGATGGCAGCCTGCTGGTTGTGTTGACTCTGACGGTTGACCGTTGAATTCAAGAGACAACTAGCTGCTGGCCATGGCCCATCCCCCACATGCCTACATATGTTGCACAGTTTGAACTGCAGTTGTGCACCACGTGGCAGGCGTAGTCCTACAATGCTCTGGAGGTTGGTACTGCTTTAAAGACATCCAAATTTGCTGTTTGCTGCCTGCAAATGCAACCCAGGGGTGCCATGAAGCTATCGGGGTCTGTGATCCTGCTGCTGTTGTTTGCCACAAGCATCAGCGGCACTGACCCAGCCAATGACAATGGTTTGAATGTGCACCAGCTGGGACTGCCACAGGCTGTTGAGGGTTTCAGCCTGGTGGACCTTTATTCAAGCAACCGTGAGCAGGCAACAGCTGCTTACAAGGACTGCATGCAGCATGGCAGTGCGTGCCAGGTCCCCTGCAGCAGCATCAAGCACTGTGTTGGATGTCACCCAGACAGGCTTGGGGCTGATGCACAGGCAGCAACAACCGTCTGTGCGTACTGCCTGCCTGGCTTCAAGATGTCACAAGACCGCACAAGCTGCCAGGCATGCCCTCTGGGCTTCAAGTCCAAGGTGGGAATGTCGCATTCGGGCAAGTGATGACGGGGGTGGTGGCTGGGTGGTGGGAACGGGGCGCAGCAGGATTCGCTAGTGTCTGCAGTTTCCCTAGCCTAGAGAGTGTCACGGTAGCCTTTAGGAAACATCCAACGACAGCAACATCTGGCCAAGTTGGACCAGGCCGGTGCCCTACAGATGCTAAGCAAGCCTCGGGCAGGTTGCCCTGTTCACACCACATGAGTACAGCCCAAACAAGTACTGTACATGGCATGTGTTTCCCCATGTGAACCCTTTCCAACTGTATGTACATATTGCCTCGACCCCTGGGAGAGGCCTTGGAGGCGGTCAAAATCTCCTTGCACACAGGGTTGGGCCATGCCATAAACGGGGTAATCTTTTTCTCCCCGGTGCTTGGGCCTATCTATGTGTGTGTTAAGCATTGTGTTTGCGTGTTGCACCAGGCTTGCCGCCTTGATCACACTGTCCCCAGGCTTTGAAGATTGTAGGGGGCGGGTCATGGTGCTAGGTGCTAGGACTGGTTCCAAGCTGTGACCTAAGTGCCCCATCACCAATTTCTGCTGCCCGTGGCCCTGCTGATGCTGTGCCTGCTGCTGCGCATCAACTCTGTACTCTCTGCTGGTGTGCGCACACATAGGGTGGAAGAGCTGCAGCGTGTGAGAGATGCCCAGAGGGCCTGACCACGCTCCAAGAAGGGTCTGACAAGTGCCTGGTTGCGCCCCAGCCTGACAGCAACCGCACAGACAACCCTGCAGATGCAAACACACACCTAGGTGAGATGGCTGCGGCTGATAATTTTCCCCCAATAGTGCACTGCTGCTGCTGCTGATGATGATGATGTCTCTCACAAGGTTGCAAGCTCCTACAGGGACATAGATAACCCCGAGGGGAAGCCGGCTTGGACCATCCAATGATGATGGTGTACCAGTAAACAGTTCAATGCAATCCTCAAGACCGCCGCTTGCACTTGGCCCTTACAAAGCTTATCACCGTGCATCGGAAAGGGCAGCATCATTCGCATACATGGACACGCATTGCGCCATTTTATGTCGCTGGTTGCCAGCAACGTACGTGTTGGCCAGCACCATGCATTGCCCTGTGCCCTACACACTTCCCCCCTGTAATGCTACTTGCCACAGCTATCCTTGACAGCCTTGCCCTGGTTCCTGGCAATCCTGCGGGTATACGTGGAGGGAATATCTTGTTGACTGTGTGTACCTGTGTTGTCAACCCTGCACTCCTGCCCCAACTGGTGCCCGGCAACCAGGTGCTGCAGGTGCTGCAGATTGCACACTCCCAGTCCCACCAAGTGTTTGCCAACACCTGCGGGTCCTGGGGGCAATGCGGCATTGTTGCAACCGATGGCCCTTGCAAGAAGAACGCAGGAGATGTGGTGGCTGATCGCCAGCGGTGCGAGTTTAGGTGCTACAATGGTTCTGCGGGGTCAACTTATGTTGACTGCGACAATGGCAGCTGGAAGGTAGTCTACAATTATTGCGGTACGTGTTGCTGAACATACACGCTATAGGCTGTTGCTTGTGCAGTGCCAGTGTTGCTTGTTCGGGGAACGCCATCAGCTGGTTGCTTCTGCCAAGCCTCCAAGCTGTTACACATACAGCGCATTGCCCCGCATAGCAACGCAGTTTGCCAGCCAGTCAATGCATGGTATGGACGACGTCGTCCACAAATGGCATGTACATGAAGGCTGTGTGCCAGCGAGTTATCTCTGCTGCTGTGGCACAAGGGGCTGGAGCTTGTGCAGCAATCCGCAAACTCATCATGGTTGCATGCAATAATACCAAACCATGCCACAAATGGCTCGACCGCAGCGCCTCAACTGCAGCTGTCTTTTGTTGTGCCTGCTGCGCTGTGCTGCTGGAATGCGCAGCACCCAACAAGCAGTGCAACCCTGCCTGCAGCCAGAGCGGTGTGTGGCCGGCATACTGCAACCCCATCGATGGGCAATGCAGTTGTCCTGCAGCCCCATCCCTTGGAATCTCTGAACCAGCGAAGCCTACTTTTACCTACCTACCTGGCTATGGCTGCGTCGCAGACTGTGAGTACGTCAGCAGAATGCGGCTTAAGACAGTCATTTGCGACACACGGAGTAAATTTTGCTGTCAGGTGCAGAGCTGACTGCAATACATGCCCGCCATAGATGCAAGCCACAATTTCATGCCTGATATAGCTTGCATATATGGCTGATGTATTCCAGGGTTAGTGACATGTAAGCCATTTTCGATGCATCATCAGCAGAAGCAAATCGTGCAGCAACAACCTAGTTGATGGCAAAGCATGTGAGGATTGCAAGACGACGCCGTGAGGGGATGTGCATGTTGCAGATGTGCATGCAGATGGCTGTGCGTGACATATTGCCCCCAATGGATCATGTGTTGCACCATCCTACATTGCAGTGACAGGAAGGCACAGCACACCACCCCTGAAGTACCAGCGGTGCTATGTCAGGACCACAGACAAGAGCCCAGACCGTGTGGATGCATGTGCTACCTCTGATGTGTATTCGGATGCACCTGCCAACAGCACAGAATGCACCCAGGTAAGCCCTCACGCTCTGATTGACTCTGACTGCAGTCAAACCCACGCTGCGCCTGCCATTCTCTGGATGACACTGCAGCACCAACACACAGATACCCATATCGCACGCTGTGTTACGACACCATTCGGTTGAAACATTCAGACATGTGCGGCAGGTATGGGAGGGAAGTGTGCAACAAAGCCCAGTGTAAGCTGCAGGGGCAGATCAAGGCTATCTGCTGCCTGAGCCAATGAGACTCATTGGTTCCATGCTGATGAGGCGTGACCTTTGTCACTGTACCGCTTGCAGGTCAGTGTGATGACAGCACCCATTCGCAGTGTGTGTCCCTCTGCAAACTGCACGTCAAAGAAACTCCCGGGTGGGTGCTGGGTCCAGACCTGGTCAGGGGGCGCTGACGCCTTCCCCGATGAAACAAGCCGCATCCCAAGTTGGGTGCAGTCAGGACCCGACTGTGTCAAGGACCCCTACGGCTATCTGGCCCCCTGTCCAAGCACAGAGTGCCGCAAAGGTGAGCCTCTTGAAAGGACTGCACCAAGTATACTTGGAGGCATGTGCCTCAAATGGTAACCTAGGTTGGCAGCGCTCAGCCTGAGTGAAGCTGTGGTCGCTGAGCAGAGTTGCAGACAACCATTGCTGTTGATGCAGTCGTTCCGTGCCGAACCACCTTGATGCTGTGCACCACACAAACAAACTCTGCGAGTGGCAGTTGAAATCAAATTTGGTGCTCCGTGTGCTTTTTGGCGCATGTGGTGCCTTGCAGTCCCCAGCAGTGAGGTGTGCAAGGTCGAGGCGAGCGCAGGACTCACCATGCGCGTGGCGCCTTGCTTGGACGCAGCGCCCGTCAAGCAGGGTGATGGAAGCAACACCACGATCCCCAAGGGCGACACCTTCCAGTATCTCGACAGGAACAGCAGGCAGTCCTCCGACTGCCCCGGGTACAACTACTTTGGTACTTCAGAGATCAGCAGCTCCACTACGTACTGTTGGGTCCTTGGGTCCTACAAGGGTGTGTCTGGCTGGATTCCTGTGCAGTCAAATTTCAAACCCTTGCCGTCTCTAGATTTTGGCGGCAGGGGATGGACTTCCGCGCTGTGCACCTGGTTCACAGACACACCGACGCGGTTGGTGTCGGACGACGGGTCAGCAACGGGATGTGCACAGCTCACAAAGGACTCCACAGCCCCTGGATGCTTCCCTGCTGATGCGACCGTGTACCTGCGCAATGGCTCGGCTGCTTCGATGCAAGCGCTGGAGCTTGGCGACGAGGTGGCTGTGCGCCACCCTGATGGCTCCGTTGGCTATGAAGCAGTGTACGCCTTTGGACACCGTGATAGTGACACCCCGTCCATGTTTGTGGAGGTGACCTTGGCAAGTGCTGCTGAGGGTATCGAGCGATCCATCCAGGTGGGGCGGTGTGGTACCTGCAGCCTTGGTTTTGATTGTGAGGTGCCAGACTGCCAGCCTGGAGGTGCACCATTCCAAGCATATAACCTCGGATTGTGGGCTGGAAAGTGTGGCTTGAAAGAGACCTCAGCCTGCCAGTCTTGCACTGTCAAGCTGAATGGCCTGCCTGTGGTGCATGCCGACTCGACATTGCAACAGCAATTGTTCCATGTCCTGCGCAACTGCATGCTGAGCCTCTATACCTGCCGTGCCTACCGCCTGCTTGCGGCAAGCATAAGCAGGTGCTTCCAGGAGAGGCCTATTGTGTTCAATTATGTCGAATGCGATCACGACATGCATGACACGTACCGCTCATGTGCTGGTTGTGCTGATCGTCAGCATTTCCGGCAACATGGCTTGTCGAAAGCCTACCGATGCCAGTGCTGCGGCGCTGCGAGCTCGGGTTGTGCACTCAACATGTGATCTGTACCGCTGCACACCTACATGCAGGCTACCCCCGACCACCTTGTGCTGGTGGGCTTGACTGCACCTACCTACAAGCGCATTGGCGAGGTTGTGCCTGGTGACGTCCTGTGGGTGGCCAGCAGGGCCAGCCCTCACCTTGTGTCAGCAGCAGTGGTGGACGTACGGCGTGTGTCAAACGTGGGTCTGTACGCCCCCCTGACACTTGGAGGCAGCGTGCTGGTCAATGGCGTTGCTGCCTCTGTGCACAGGTGGGGATGTGCTATGCTTTGATGGCTTGATGGTGACGTCAGACATGCCCAATTGGTAGCAAACTTTGTACGCCTCTGGTGTGAAGCAGGTGACCAGCCTGTGACATGTTCTGGCTCTACACGCTCTTGGCAGCCCACTTGGCAGTGGCATGACACAGCGGCTGTGAACAAATGCGGGAGAGTCTCTAGGCATGCCCAAATCTGGTGTGCAGAAGCCCAAGACCCTATGAGATGGCCACAACTCAGCGCATACTGAATAAGTCGGGGGAGTTTTTTGCCGTAACTGAGTGAATACTTCCCCCGCAAGGATGTGTGTGTCGTCCTTGGTTGAAACCCACTTGTTCTCTATTGCAATTTGCAGTGAGTGGTTTGCTGATGATATGTGGGCGGCGCTGTCCCTGCCGGACGCCTGGCTGCATCACGTGTACCAAGCTGCCCTGATGCCCGTCCGTGTGCTGTGGCACCTGTGGCCCGAGTACAAGGTAATCCCATGCCTTGTTCTGAGCAATACACTCTGGAAGGTGCCAGTTATAGCACCAGCACATGGCTTTGCCAACATTTGGCACGCCCAGAGGCCATGCAGTGCTTGCTAGACCGTCTGCACAATGCTTGACTGGCACCCTGCTCAACAGTCAAACTGGTTTGCTTGTGTCCAAACGCATACTGTTGCTCTCTTGTATGCTGGTGCTCTCTTGTATTATCCATACAGGTTTACTATGCCCAAGTCGAGCAGGCGCACTCTGTGTCAGCCAATGTGCCCAACCTCTGGCAGTTCCTGTGCATCCTGGCTTCTGTTGCCACTCAGCTTGCAGCAGACCTTGGCCTGCACACAGCTGCAGCAGTGACATCCACCTGCACCCTTGTCTACATGCTGAAAAGCCGGGAGCTGACCAAAGGCAAGGGGACGGATGTTGTGCTGCGTTGCAGACAATGACACAAAGCACACTGAGATCAACAGAAACCTTTATATGCTTGCATGCGACAGCACAGCAGCCTCATGTTTGGGACAATAGTATGGCAGCATGATGAGACTGGCACCTTTTGCTGGCAAATTGTCTGGAGAGAGTAAATGGTTGTGTTGGCAAAGGCACCCGGGTTGCCTGGGGGCAAACACATGCATCCTGCATGCGGCTCGGGCTGATCTCCCCTTGCAGCTGGTTTGTAGGTGCGAGTATGCCACAGCGCCGATCAGTAAGCCAGTGCATGGAACATGGTCAGCTGAGTGTGTGTTGACATGGGAAGTGCAACAAAGGGATGCAAAGGAACCAGCAGCAAGCACCGGGTGCTGGGCATTCAATGCAGTCCAATGTGTGCATGTTTGTGTATGTGTCACAGCCAGGGGGTGGACTTTGTGCTCTTCGCTCTGTTCTTGTCGTGTTGCAGGCACTACCACACCCAGGAAGGTCAAGAAAGCAGCTCTGCTGAAGCCATTGTTGGCAGTGCTGTGCCTCTGCTTGATTGTGGGTGT
>QAXK01004486.1:0-12955 GCA_004335735.1 Chlorella sp. KRBP | reverse complement strand
CTGCAGCAGCTGCTGGCAGCCCCACTGGGCTGCACATGTCAGGCATGCTGGGCCCCATGGGCCCCCTGCGCCCTGCCTCCTTCAGCCCAGTGACCAACCTGCGGGACAACCCACCCTGCAACACCCTCTTTATCGGCAACCTGGGGGACAACACAAGCGAGCAGGAGATCCGGGTGCTGATGGGCAGCCAGCCAGGCTACAGGTATGGGCTGTTGTTGGTGGTTGCACATGGTCTGCAGTATGCATGCTGCATTGGAGCGCAAGCTACTAGTAGTACTGCGTGTGTGCTGTCTCATTCCATGCAATATGCCATCTGGCTTGTGTGATGGATGCAGCACTGCTGTGGCACTAGTGTGATGGCAGCATCTCACACATCCATTCAATGGGTGCATAGTATGCAACCAGATATACTTGGCACACCCAGTATTTCACAGGCAACCACCCTGTGACCCCCCTCTGGTGTGTGTGCTGACTGTTGTGCCGTGCAGGCAGCTGAAGATGGTGCGTGGCACTAAGAGCACCACTGCCTTTGTGGAGTTTGTGGATGTGCAGTCAGCCATGATGGTCCACGACACATTGCAGGTTCGTTCATCTCGTTAGTGGTTGAGCTCTGGCTGCAGCACGTAGACACTTAGTAGTACTGCTGCAGTATTCAGGTTGGAAGGTGCTGCATACGCCATGCACGCAAGCTTCACTTTGTATGGTTGCAGTCTTTGCTGTCTCGCAGTCCTGCGTGATGCGGGCGTTTTTTGGGCAACATCAGGTCAGATGCTCCTGATGCATCGCTGCTGCTTGTCACTGTTTGCACCCACACTTTGTCCCTGTCTTGTCACCTTGCCCACACAACATACCATCAACCCCACCCTGTTATGTGTCGTCTGCCATCCCCATCACCCCTCCCTCTGTGCCCACAGGGTGCTGTGCTGACCAGCAGTGACAGGGGCGGCATCCGCATCCAGTACTCCAAGAACCCCTTTGGCCGCCGGGAGCCAGGCGCCTCCTCACCAGGCCTCGCCTCAGGTGTCAACCACTTCGGGAGCCCAATGACCGAGTCCCTGGCGGCCAGCCTGGCCACCTCACAGAACAGCCCCAGGGTGGGCCTGGGCACTGCAGGACTGCTGAGCAGCCTCAACGGCAGTGCTGCGTCCAGTGCAGGGGGTGCTGCTGTCGTGACTGGCCCACTGGCGCCTGTCCTCGTGGGCCAGGCTGGCCTTGAGCAGATCCTCAACAGTGAGATGTGAAAGCGCATTGTGTGAGGCATCATGTGTGATGTGCAAACGGGTGTGCGGTTCGACAGGTGACGGTGTGTTGGGGTTTTGGAAGGTGTTCCGGAGTGTGGGTGCTGCTTTGAGTGCAGCATGCCATGCTTTGGTGGCAACTGTCTTGATTGGTGTTGGGTGTTATGCATAAGGTGACTCCGTGCATGCTGCGTCATCCAGCCCTGGTGCTGAGAGTGTTGGAAGGGCCCAGTAGTGTGTGGGCGCGCATGGCTTGGTGCGCTTGCTGTGGCCAGCTCATCTCGTTGTCGTGTCAACATGCATGCTGCTTGGCCTGCAATGAGCTTTTCGCGCGGGCCAAGGGATCCGCTGGAAATGGTGCAGCTGAGCATGCCTGTGCTATGCGGTGCATCTGCTGTTGGCGTCAGCCGTGATGGTTGTTTGCATTCTGGGCATCAACCAGTGTTGGTGATCTGCATGTTGCTTGTGTTTTTAGACACTGTGGTTTTCACTACTCATGTTCACCCGGTTTTCTGCCTTCGGGTTTGCTTGCCCCTGTATATGGTGGCTGCTAATCTTGGCATTTGCAGTGTGCATGCATGAGGGTTCAGTGACACTTGTATGCCTGGCTGTTGCGGTCATGCCATAGCTGAGCACATTGGGAAGTGCAGGCAAACGCACACTGCATCTGCGCCAATGTGCAATTTGCACCAGATGTCTTTAGCCTGCTGCAGGTTGTGTTGCTGTCCGTTGCACCCTTGTTTGGCCACAGCTTATGCAAGCTAACGCATCCATTTTGCATGCCCTGCTTGCGTTTCTGCTGGAGCGGCATATGTGAGAGGCCCTTGATTACAACGTGGTATGCTATGATGGCTTGCCCTGAGTTAGGGTACCTAGCAACGAGCATTCCTATACATGTTGTGCCGTTGTTGTGGCATGTTTGCAGCGTCATCGTGTCTGGCACATGTGTTGCGATGTGCCCTGAGTGTAGAGTGCGCAGCAGCATTCATAATGGATGACAAGGGGTTTCCTCCCATGCACGCTGGTACATTGCATGTCAGGAGCTGCTGCATCACATGCAGCATGTAGTGCAGCAAGCGACCTGTGGTGTACACTAGTATACACTCAGCATCATGCTGAGCGTGTGACCGTCACAGCATATGGGCACACAACAGGTAGCTTGTATGTGCAGGTCATCGGTGTGATGGTCTGCACAAGCCATTCACGAATGCTGTGTTGCAAGACCAGATTGTGTGCCATGCTGTATGTGGGTCCCTTGTGACGCATATGGCATCTGCAGCATTCCTGCCAGCATCCATGTCTGCATGTGCAGGGAGCAGTTGAGTTTGCCTCTTGTGTTTGTGCCGGCATCGACTGCATGTGTTTCTGCCATGGCGCCAGCTATGGCCAGCACGACAATCTTGTACAGTCTGGGGCTGCTGATTCGTCGAGGGCAATACAGGGTTCCTGCAGACACCACAGCACAAGGTCCACAGGCTACAGCTGGTGGGCTGCACCAGCTGTAAATTATCCTGATGCAGTTCGGCAGCCTGTGGCTTGTCTGTTTCCAGTTTGGGGTCATGCTTCTGCAGTCAACAGTGCACCCACTGCAGGTGCCACTCAGAAGTGTTGCAGCAGGGTCCAGTTTTGGGGCGTTTGCCCACTGTCCTGCAGTCATGCACACAGCAGTCATGCACACACTGTGTTGTGCAACCTTTGCCTAGAAAGTGTCTGCCGGGCACACTTGTGCAGTTTGTGTCAGCAGCACTTGAATGGCCAGTTGCTGCTTGTTGTGATCACCATTGCCTGCACTTCACCTGACCGTGCACATTGGGGAGAATAGCAGTCGCCATGCTGCAGCTTGCTGCCAAGTGTTGCAAGTGTGTGTGATGTAAGTGAGCTGCTTCCTGGCAGCACTTTTTTGCTTCATTGCAGCACTGTTCATGAACATGGATGTGTGGGTCGTGTGCTTGCTGGGCATGCAGACACTAATGTGAATCTGGCAAGGGGATGCAGACCTGCTTTGTGGTACAAGCATGCCCAGCTGTGAGTCCATGCTCGGTCTTTGAGGACCTTGGTGTTGGTAACCTCGGCAGGCGTGCTCGGCTGTGTGCGTTCCTGCGTGCAATGGATTGGAAGCTCGGCAATGCAATCATGGCTTCGTTGTGCAGCACCTGCAGCGCATGCGCTTGCTGTCTGAGGTCCATGGCGGTCCGCACACAAGGGCAAGTTGTACATCTGCAGTCCCGTGCATTGCATTGGTACCAGGCGCCTGCCGATGGTGCCGGTGTGATTGAGCAGGCGTTGTGAGCGGTGTGCATGATGAGAATGTGGGGTTGCAATACGTGGCGAGGGTGGGTTGTCTTTGGAGTCTGTGCATGCAGTGCAGGTTTGCAGGATGGGTGTGCATGCAATCATGTGGATTGCAGATGCCCTGAGCTGTCCAATGCACTCTGTGCATGAGGCCCTCTTATGTAGCAGCATCTCTTGATCAGTCCACATGCATGTGCTGCATGTCTTCAACTGCGCTGCATGAGTTGTGCTTATAGAGCGCTGCAATGCGCAACAAAGTGTAACATTGAACACGGTAGTTGCGATGGACATGACACTGCTTGCCCCGCAGGCTATGGCTGCAGAGCCTGCTGGTGGGGCAAGTAGCACTTTGCAACACGAGCTGCTGCACATGTGTGGAGGTGCACACTTCCAGGGTCCGAGCCAATAACACAGCATACACAGCGTTTCAACCCATCCGTAGGCTTGTCTGTTTTGCTGAGCATGTCTGTACAGCCAATTGCAGGCCTTGAGCAGGCCTGGCGCAGAGGACACTGCCAAATTGATTTCAGGGAAGCTGCAGCCTGCAATACAATGCCCTGATCGTCAGCATTGCACGTGAAGATGAACGAATGGCCACACGGGTATCTTTTCAGCATTGGGTGTGAAATGCAACCAGCACGTAGGCAAATCCAGGGCCTGCGTACTGCATATGCCGGGCTAACAGGTTGCATAACAAGTGATTTCCAGCCGGCACGTGCAGCACACCGTGACCTTATTAAGTATCGATACGTATCTGGTTGAAGTAATTTGTAGTGATCTATGGCCCCGAGGTGACAGTTCTGAAAATTCCTCGCGCCAAGTTGCTGTTGTCTCTTGAAGCAAAGGCTTGAGCCCTCCGGTGGGGTCACAATAATGGCGATAGTACTAACATGTCACCGTAAGTGGCAGGATAGCATCTATGACACTGCTCTGCATCTCTCACCTCCTGCTGCTCAGCAGCCAGTTCATCTGGCCTTGTTGCTGCTCTGCAGTCATCGAGACAACATGGAGCAGGAAGGACACTGGTACGTAAAAATTTAGAACTTAAATTATCACTTTGTCCGCCTTGCAAAGTCACTGCTTCCTGACGGTCACAATGAACCTGTGTTGGGCTGTGCTGGGCTACTGTTCTATCGCTGTGCGTGTGCTCATTGCATATGCTGTTGCCTGCAGGTATGCGGGCCCCATACATTGTCATCGACCACAACGTTCAGCAGCATCAGACGGACGTGATGAAGGGTGAGGGCACTGCTTTGGAGCTGCAGCAGCACATGGGTCCTGCGCATGGGTCCTGCACATTGGTCCTGCACATCAGTCCTTTGAGCAGCAGCGTTTCATTGGGTTGATTCGGGACACAGGGTAGATCCAGCTTACCCCTAGCATGAACGGGATACATGCATGATGGTGGGTCGTGTTTGGCATGCATGTGAGGCTGTTGTACTGACAACAAGCTATTGCCATGGTGTGGTGTGTGCTGCTGCAGCTGGTGCTGTGACAGTTTGGAACACCAAAGCCACCTTCCCATACGCACCCACCTCTGACTTGGTGGTCATGGTGAGGGAGAGAGATCAGCAGAACCATGAGCTATGGGAGCAGCAGCAGGACTGCGCTTGTGATGGAGTGCAACAATTGGCCGTGCCATTGCCTGCCAGTGTAATCTGCAGCAGCACGCCATACAACCACCAAGCACGTCCTGCAATTCAATCATATGCATACCTGCCAACAGAACGCTGCCGAACACAGCTGGGCTATTCATCGCTTGTTGCGCCTGGTATGGTGCCGGGGTTGCTGCTTTCCTGCAGGCGTTTGAGGCGGCAGGGCGCCAACCTGGCTCATTTATAGCCCAGGCAGTGGTGGATGTGGCGGCCATGCTCCAGCAAGGCAGCCTCAGTGCATCAGCACAGATGGTTGACCGCAAAGGTGTGTCAAGTCGTCACACAATCTGTCAGCAAGCAGGCACAGCAAGTCTCCCAGCAAGCAGCAGCTGCCACTGCTCACAACAGCACCGCTTGGAGCATACTGTTTCCCGGCCATCTAGGACGCTGACAATGCTGGGAGAACACATCAACCTGCGTGTTGACAACACACAACACATCGAATCGCCTGTTGTCAACATGTTGCTGGCTGCCCACACTGTGTCATGTACTGCACCAGGCCGCAGCGTCGGCGTGGTTCTGTTTGATGTGGGTCTGGTGACCTCATCCAAGGCGCTTGCAGCAGGCCTGGGCATACCCTCCCTCACGTACTCCACAAACGGCTCTGAAAGCCCCACCACAGCTCTGCGCAGCAGCTCACCCAACCCTAGTGCAGCAGCAGCAGCAGCAGGGCGCAACAGCCGCAACAGGGACTCTGCGCAGCCCTTTGACCAGTCCAACTTTAGCACCCTGCCCCTGTGAGCAGCAGTGGCGACTCAGTGCCGCTCAAGTTGATTTGGCACTGTGTTGGGTGCTGTTCGTGGGTGCTGTGCGTTGGGACATGCAAGCGACACCGCATGTGCAGTGCTGTGGTATCGCTGTGCTGCATTCAGTGCAGTGCTGATGGTTTGCACCCAGCCCTTGCTGCAGCCATGGGAGCTGCGGCTTGAGGTGTGTTTGACTCGGCAGAGCTGGTGCTGTGTGCAGTTGTGAATGTCGCTCGTGATCAGCGCCGGATGCCTGCTGGTCGTTTGTGTGATCCAGCAGGACCCAAAGGGTAACTTTGCAAGGTACTGCCAGCTAAGCTACAGCCACACCAGGTGGCACAAACTGTGCAACAAGTAGCATGGTTGCTGGTATCAAGGGCGTGTGTCGGCCTTATTGGCGTGCAGTGTGCAACCGCCATGCTGATCCCACAGCAGGCCATGCCTCTGTACTGCCTGTGTTCCACCCAGCTGGAGGCCTCCAGCTGGGTGGGGAAGTGAGCTGCTGATGCCAAGTGGCTGTGGCTGTGTGGTGCCAGGGACTCCTCATGTCATGAGATCGGCAAGAGCTGTTGCCGTCATGACTGTCGCTGTCAGAGGGCTCATCATCACCAACTGTTGCCTTGAGTTTGTGATGTGTGAGATAGGCTCTAGTTTCCACTGGTGTCAGTCGTAGTGGCTGTCCCATGCACCAAGTTAAATGCTGTCATGTTGGTGTTTTTGACCAGTGTCTTCTCTGGCTGGTCCACAGGATGGGGTGTGTGGGACTGCAGGTCTGGTCATGCAGTCATGTCTGTGAGTTCAACCAAGTTTGTGTGGTGATTCCCAAGTGTAGAGTTTGGCCATTGGACTCACAAGTACAGCAACAGGCAGTTGCCTTACAGCAAGGTGTGCCGCCCACACTGACACAAATGACAAACCTCACAGTTGCATGGCAACCATCCCCAGTCCTTCCCTGGTTTCAAACCACAGATCTTGACACCAGCTCACTTGCACTGTCTGTACAGCGCTGCCCACTGGCATGAACAAGCAGAGCTGTCACTGGCCAGGGGCATTTCATGCCACAGGATCATCATGTGGGGCACTCTGCTTGACATGTTTGCCACAGTGTTACCTCAAGGATGGTCGCAAATGCGACCTACGGACACAACCCAATCAACGACCGCAACCTGAGCACATATCTGTGTGATGGTCCTGGTGCCCCTGTTGTCTGAATCAAAAAGAGGGGATGCCATGTGTGCAGTTGAACTCTCACACAGTGTACCTGAGACCTGCTGTTGCAGCGGGCCTGATGATGCTCCCTGGGGTGCAGATATGGCACACACACCCAATCATGCCTTGTACATGTTAGACAATGCAATGCGTTGGAGGCAGGGCGTGTGTTGCAGCACCTGCAAGCAAGTCTAGCCTACTCAATGCTCAATCGAATTGCAGCAGTGCTGGCGGCTGGCATGGCTGCATGCCTCCACTGTGGCACATATGACACCACGGGGTGTTGCTGCATACTACAGATGCGGCTGGGCAATGCCGATGCAGGCTACCACTGTGGGATGCAACTACCGGCAAACAAGTCAGGAAGAACAACTACTTCACACATCAACGATGTGCAAGATCAACAACGCTGCACAGGTACAAGCTAGCCGGTGGCACACGGGGGTTGCACACAGGTGCAAGCCACCTTTTGATACATGCCGCCAATGTAACTCTGGAGGCAAGGAGCTCCATCATGGACGCAGCCCTCCTACTTGCCGCAGGCGCTGCCGCAGCCGTTGCCACCACTGACAGCAGTAGCACTGGAGGATGCAATGGCTGGTCCGCCGCCTGCATTGAAGGCATTGGACTGGGATGACGCAGCAGCGGGGCTGTTGCCGCTGATCGCGGTTGCCTGGTCGACTGCAGAAGCAATACCACCGAAGCCTGACTGCAGGGCATTGGACGCAGAGTTGGCGATTGCTGGACCAAAGGCAGCGTTGCTGTTGGCGTTGCCGTTGGCTGATGCCCCGCCACCCCAGGACTGAGCGTTGGACTGTGCATTGGCGACTGCGCCAAACATGCCGATGGCCATGGAGTTGGCCAAGCTGTAGGCATCACCCTGCCATGCAGTAGCCTTGGACAGGGCATCAGAGTAGGCGGTGCCTGCGTGCGCGGACAGCAGCAGCAGTGGGAGCAGCACATACCGGAAAGGTTTTGTTAGTGATCATGAAGCATATGCGGTGGATGGATAAGCACGACTGCTGCTGGTCTGCTGGTGACACGCCCACTGCATGCATCGGCAGCCATGCAGGGGGGACCCTGAGGCAGTAGTGCATGCAGAGGGGCGCAGCACGTTTGCACAGGCTGTGCTGGCATGAAGAAGAGCAGGTGGTACCGCACACCCAAGCACACCCATAGCTTGCTTGCACATGAGCACTGCCAGCACAAGAGTGTTTGAGCAATGGCGTCAGTGGCACACAGCAACTTGCCGAAGTTGCCAGTTGAACTCACCGAATGCCTGTGCGCATGCATCAGCAAACAACTGAGCCACGCCCGCGTTTGCGAAGGCGTTGGACTGGGATGAGGCCACTGCAGGGGTAGGGACCGGCCTCACAAAGAAGGGCTGCTGGCCGAAGCACTGGCCGCCTGAGGACTGGGGCACAAAGAAGGGCTGGAAGCTTGTGTAGGCTTGGGGCTGTGGGGCCTGAGCCACGAAGCCACACTGCAAGGCACAGCAGCGACCGTCGCAGGCAGCACACAAGCATGATGCGGAGACCCGCAGGATGGAATCGTTCCGCTCTGCCGCAGGTATGGTGCTATGCATGGCAGGCCCTGTAGTGTACTAGTACAGTACATGCAGCATTGTCAGACAGGCTGACAGCAGCGCAGCAGGATATCACAGCCGACCCTTGTCAGCAGCCAGGCCTCTCACCTGCAGGCTGCCTCCTGCAGGCACCACACTTTGGGGGCACCTCAGGTTGCAGTCCAGGGGCCCTCGAGGCCCTGCCAGCTGCACACCACAGCTCTGGAAGCCGAAGGGGCGTGGGCCGTTGTTGCGCAGGTGGACCTGGCCCATTATGAGGTTGTGGCCTGGGACAGCAACAGCGCGGGCGTCACCGAAGCCGATGCCTCCTGAGCATCCACCACCACCCCACTGCTTGACACTGAGGAGGGGCCTGGCTGCATGGCAGCCTGCAGTAAGAGGCGACAGGGGATAAGGCAGGGCGGGTGCAGCAGGGTGTGAGTGACCACCTGCTGACACAAGGTGCTGACGTGGCAAGGCCTGGGAGGTGCACTTGCTGCTGTCAACGCATGGGGTTCATGCAAGAAAAGTATGGTGCGTTTGCTGCGGGTTGGATGGTTGCATGCGCTGACTTTGAGAATGTTCAAAGGCATGGCTGGCTGTGCATGGGTGTCGCTGGCCGACATAGGACAGTACAGCCTGCGCAGGCGTGGGTGTCTAGCAGGGGCCATGATCACCGGTGATCAGGTACCTGACACCATCAGGCATGCCAGCACACACAGGACGAAGATTGAGTTCTTCATACCGTGCCTGCAAGCATTTGGAAAGGCACGCCGGACGTAAGCACAAGCAGCACGGCCAGTGCAGACTCTGAGGGGGTTGCTGCTGCTAGCAAGCAGTTGGTGCACGCTAGGCATGCCCTCTAGTAGAGGCATACAAGCAGGCCAGAACAAAGTTTTGAGACAGGAATAGTGTATTAAGTCAGACTGTAACTCACCGAGGTGTGCAACTGCACCCTCGGGAGAGGAGTTGCTGTTACGGTAGTACTACGGTACTGTAGGCTGGAGCTTGCCGAGCAAGTATAGCAGGTGTGTCTCTTATTGTTGCTTTCGGAGACGTTGACGTGTTGAAAGTAGAGCAGGCCTTATAACAGGGCGGGAGTGCACATCGGATCACCGCTGCGGAGGCAACTTCCGCAAGTTCTGGGACCTGTCACCCTCGCTTCTGCAGACAAATGTGGGTTACACGACCGTTGCAGCTTCCAACCGTCATGGCAAGAACCGTTGCATTATTCAACAAAATACAGATTCGCTGAACACTTGCGCAACACGAGCAACGGAAACGCGTAGTCATCCTGGGTGCTGACTGCATGGGAGTTATCATGCATTGGATGGTGCTTGGGGCCCCAATGCAAGGTTATCAAAACATAAAACGGTCTCTGCTAGCTTTGTGGCCAGGTCAAAGGCGATGCAGCAGGCCTTTAGGCCCGGGGGCCCCTGCAGGTCATGCACACAAGCTGCCTGTACAGGCAGCTTGACATGTCAAGCAGAGCCATGACCAACCTGCATTGGCCTTTACACCACCTGCCCGTTACCGTCTCACAGCCCCCACCCCGATCTGAGACAGGAGCGTTGTGAGTTTTCAATTATGGAGCGCTGGCTGAAGGGCGGGGGATAGTGAGCAGGCGGCTTGTGAGCCCATGCATATGCCTTCGTTGGGTTGTGAAGCCGAGCAAATTGCATCTGATGTGGATTGTCTCCTGCTACATATAGCTTTTTCCAGCAGTGTGGTCAGTCGCCCACTGCCAAGTCAGCCTCATTTGCACTGCAACAAAGGAACACGTGTGTGCCATGTGAGCTCATGTCTTTGGGCACTCCTGGCTGTCATATCATACGTCTGCACTGTCCAATAAGCACGTGGGCCCGGACGAAAAACTTGTATATGTGTTGGTTGCTCAAATACTTGGGCAAGGCCCAAGCAGGATCATCCTGCCATCCCACCCCGGGGGTCCACCCCACTGCACCCCACTTCGCCCCTGCTGAAAAGTGGGGTCACCCTCAGGGTGACCAGGCTGGTGTGCCTCGCTGTGAGAGTCACCGGTCTTCGATCACAGAGGTTCCCCCCAGTGGGTGATGCCGGCATGTTTGTTGCAGCGAGCGTGTTGATATGCAGCAGCCTTTCTACTCAGTATGCTGTCTGAACGCGCACCTTGAAACCTTTGTGCTGTACCTTTCTGTAAGTACTGCAGCCTGAAGAAAGAGGTGGAGGCCGCTGACTCACTGTCCATATCCGTTGACTGTCCATATGGTGACGGAGGAGCTCAGCATCAATATCAGCTGCACACAAGGGCAGGGGCAGCTGCATGACCACGCTAAGAAAGCTGCTGCTTGTGTAGCTCAAGCAGTGCCGGGCACATGTAGGGCTACTGTCACAAGCCTGCTAGATATTGTGGGCGGCTGGCTGCAGCTTGTACTGCTGAAGCACTGTGCACAGCAGCAGCAAGATGGGTCTAGTTACAAGCCCTGGGGGTCTGTGCTGTCACTGTGAGTCCCCCAAACCTCTTGAGCAGTCAACATCACTGACTGCCCTGGCCGTCACACATGGCCTTCACCCATGATCACGGATGACAGTGATGGAAACACACAACCCAAACATCAGCCGTCACACTGTCAGCAGCTTAACACAGCCACGCCACTTGACAATCAGACAACCCAACGGTCGCAACAATGACGACCTCAGCACAGCTACACCACCAGACAGACAGACTCCTCAACGGCTGCGACAATGACACAGCCGTGTCAGTGCTAGTGCAGCGCAGGCTGTAGGTGCTGCATGCGGCACATCTGTTGAGGGGTGCACCCCTCACCACCCTCACACGCAGGGCTGAACACAAGCGCCCACAGCAACAAGAGGCACAGGCCTCGGAGGGGCATTTCTTTGATGCAGGCAACCACGTTGTGGGTGCTGCCCATGCCTTGCAGGGGCAGGGGCATGCCATTCGTTGTTGACTTGGCGTATGCCACAGAGCAGGCCGGCACTCACCCTGCACACGCCACAGTTCACATGCTTGAAGATGCACAAGTTGGATGCGGCTGCAATGCATCAATCCAAGGCTTGTCAAAGGTAGACACGGCAATCTCAATGTGATTCAACACAACAGCTAACATATATGCTGGGGTCCACCACCTGCCGAGCTGTCAGCAGTGCTGTGGTGTGCATGATGCAGCAATCGCTTGCCGGGGTGGCATGCAGAGAGAGGCTGCACCCGCAACACCTCTCACACCAGCTGCAACACATTCACAGCAGCCGCAGCAGCACGCTGTAACACTCAACCTCTACCTATGCAGTGTGCTTTCCCAACCTCAACGCGATCGCTGCACACATGCAAATGGGCCCTGCATGCTGTGCAAGGCATGCAGGCATGCTCAATCCTGCTGTGTTGACTAATGATGATGACAACACCGCACAAGTCGGACATGCAGGTGTCATTCAGCGGCCTCCCCAGCTGTTGCCGCCGCTCTGGCTGGTGCCAAAGTTGAAGTCAAAGCCAGGCAGGAAGTCCAGCAAGCCACAGAAGCCCAGGACCACAGATGTGGCCTCAGCTTTAGTGATGGACTGTGCTGCACCCTGTCCACACTTTGCCCTGGCCATAGCCTTGGCCTCGTTCAGCACCAAGCAGCCCTGGGAGTCCTTTGACAGCGCAACTGCATACGCGGAAGACCACGCCTCGGCTGTGCTGCCGCCCTCGCAGATGGCTGTAGCAGTGGCCTCTGCTACAGCCGCCTTGCTATCGCCACCCTGGGCGACGGCTGTAGCAATGGCCTCTCCAAAGGCGAGGGTTGCAGGGGCGCCACCCTGGGTCATGGCATCTGCCACTGAGCGGGTCATCTGGGGCACAATGTTCTGCTGCTTGGAGACCGCGAACGTGTCGGCCATAGTGGAAGCGAAACCCGCTGTCTGACCGTTGTCCACAGCAATGTTGGCAGACTTGGCCAGCAGGGCTGCAGGGCAGCAACAGCAGCGGCAACAGCAACAGCAACAGCAGCAGGCACACGGCGTGAAGTTGTGTCTAGATCAGGGGCGTACAGCGCAGGTGCCAGGTGATGCGAGTGGGTTAGGCAGAATGCAAGTAGGTGGATTGTGCAGTATATTTCAAGGGTTCTTGGAGCCTAGCTGACTGCTGTGCGCCAGTGTGTTGCATCGTATATGGGGAGTATTTGTTACACGTGAGCACGTTCGCCACAACAAGAGTGGCATTGCCCACCGGGGTAGAACCGGGATAAATCACTTAAGAGAACTCCCAACCAAGTT